>PVJA010020788.1:0-36481 GCA_004027025.1 Myocastor coypus | reverse complement strand
CGGGCCAGAGCCATCCTGAGCCCACTGTGCCTCCCCAGCACCTGCCGGCAGCGCTGTGCTCCCGGGCCACAAAGGACCTTTCTCCGTGGCCTGTTTGTGTTGGGCTCTGCCTACTCCGCGGCCGCACAGGAGTGGCGCGGAGCCCTCGCCCGCGCTGAAGGGCTCCCTTTGTGACCTGTACATCAGCGGGCTGGGCCCAGGGCCCCCGAAGGCAGCTGTTTCCCCTCCACTGTCCAGGAGGCCAATAGAACCAGCTGCCTGCACTCACGGGCCTGCCCCTGCCCGGCCTTGGCTCCGGGATGAACACTCGGTTCCTGTTCTTCCGCTGGCCTTGAGATAAATCCCTGGTGCCCGCAGCCAGGTTCCCCAGAGCCCGCAAGACGGGGGCCACCGCCCCTGCTGCCTGCAAGCTCCGGCCCACCCTCCTCCCCTGGCCGTGGCCTGAGGGCTGCCCCGAGGTGGACCCTGGCTCCTACACACTGCCACACAAGGACAGTCCCCACAGGGACGCAGTTCTCATCCGTCCAAGCTGTGTGACTTCAACAGGTCCTGCCCATGCCACAGAGAACAAAGAGCAGGGCGTGGCGCTCACCTGTGATCCCAGCCCCCAGGAGCCCAAGGCCTCTTGACATACGCAGGGAGACCCTGTCTCAAATAACAAAACAAAATGACATCGGAGAGGAGCATGAAGAGAGGGACAAGAGGGCCACAACTGGCTGCAGAGGCGTTTGGTACAATTTACAACATAGGAACAAAGGGCTGGCCAAATAGCTGGGCAGATTAAAGCACCTGCCTGGGCAGAGTGCAGCTGTCTGTTTCCGGCCCCGCCCCCGGGGTGAGCTGCAATACTAGTGAGACTGCGTGGTGATGCACGCCTGTAATCCCAGCTCTTGGGAGGCTGTAAACAGATCTACCTAGTGAGACCCTGCAGACCCTGTGCTAAATACAAAATCAATCAATCAATCAATCAATCAATCAATCAATCCAACATAGGAACAGCGGAAGCCACCGGCATGTCAAGCAGCTGGGGATGTGACTGAACAGACTGCACAGTGGCAGCAAAAGGGAATATTATGCAGCCATTAACATGGAACTGCCGGCCTTTGCAGCCTAATTTATTTAGAAAGTATTTATCTCTGGACCCTCCTGTCATATCCCTATGTGTCTTCCTAGGGCTATTTTTCCAGGAAAACCGGCTGGCAGCCTCTCAGCTCTGCTGAGTATCCCCGCTCTAGCAAAGTATGCAAATCCCTGATGTGCTCACTGTCCATGGCAGATGGAAACTGGGCGTCCTCGGCGGGCGAGATAGCTCAGCAGCCTAAGGACCTGCCTAGGCAAGAGCAGGCACAGAGGTTCAATTCCCGACACCACATGAGGCGTTGGCCCGCCCCCGGGGGGCGGAACCGCCAAGTGAGCCTGCGTGTGGTGGCTCTATGCCTGTAATCCCAGCACTGGGGAGGCGGAACACAGGAGGATCACTATGAGTCCAGTTGTATAGTGAGGCCCTGTACCAAACACATAAAGAAAAACTGAATGTCCTGTAACATCTCACTTTTATATATGTGGATAGTGTGGGACGACACATCACAAAATTCACAACCCCTGAGCTCAGAGGGGTACAGCTGGACGAGAACCTCCCTGGCTCTCCTCCTAGCATAACCTGTAGCCTTATCATGGTGACTACAGCATCGGCCAGATATTTTCCAGGGACCAAAAGCACGCATGCATGCTGCCCGTAATCCTGTGTGTGGGGGAAAGAATTGTGGGTGGTTCTGGGATTACAGAGCACACGAGAGCTCTGGACACGTGGGCTGGCAGCTGCTCCTGGGTGCAGCAGCTTCTTCCCTGAGGTGGGGTGAGTCCTGGCTTTGCCAGGCTGAGTGTCCCAGCTGTCAGTCAGACTCACTGCTCAGAGGAACCTCACAGGTGGAGTCAAGAATATCCCCCCTCTTCCCCCTCTGGAAAGGGCAGTTAGTAGCATTCCATCAGCCACGAGCATGGGCCACATGGAGCAAGCAGCAGAGTATTGGGAAGCTATGGAGACCGGAGTGTGCGGGGCACTGTCCGTGGGTGGCCATGCACACACCTACGCCTAGGGTCCTTATCCCCTGGGGTCCTTATCCCCTGCCCCACGCACACATGCCCTGCACTGTTGTGGTTATCTGTGCTGAGGAGCAAGTCCCTCCATGATGTAGCACCTCAAAACAATCATTTATCATCATCTCTGAGCTTCCTGTAAGCAAGGAATCCAGACGGGCTGAGCTGAGTGGTCCTGGCCCAGGGCTCCATGAGGTCCCAGCAGGTGGCAGCAGGACTGGCCAGGTCACAGCCAAGCACAGCCCTGCATGTTTTCCTAGTCTCCTGTGGGGGTCCAACCCTCACAGAGGGGAACAGGGTAGAGGGAAGACGGAATAGGGAAGAAAGAAACCCGGGGTCAGGAGGACCAAGCTGCCCACTCGGCAGCTATGTTCATTGGTTCCAAGGTTACATACAGGAAGTTTTGAACATGTGCCCAACATTTGCCCTAGTTTACTCTGAGCCTTCTCTGTTTCCCTGGGAACGGAATAGCCTACAAGACCAAGCTGATAAACAGGGGACCACACATTCCCGAGCCCTGGGAACACAGGTGGGCTCTTTGCTCAAACCCTGAGAACGCAGTTCAGCCCATTGCTCAGACCGCAGGTCAAGGAATCTGCACACGTTGGTACACTTCCCTCCTTAGGGCTGTTCATCCCAGGACCCCGTCTCTGACACCTCCCTCCCCCACCCTGTGGTCTCTTCCTGGGTGACCGTGGGCTTCTGACTGCACAGCGACCTCAGAGCTCTGCACACAGTGCTCCAGCCCAGAAGCACAGTCCTTGCAGTAGCACCTGAAGCCATCCAGGTCTCTATCGGTTCTAAGCAAGCCACGAGCCCACTGGATCCAAGGACACCGGACACAGACCTCATCTCTCTGTGGAAGGAGGGCCAAGGCCATTCAACAGCATGGTGACCAGGAGTCATCTCAGCCTCTCTCAGGGGTGCAGGAGGTTTCAGGATAGCTCAGTGGTTTAAGCACTTGTGCCAGCAATCCCAGTCAGGCACAGGGGTCGGTGGTTCCATCCTCACACTCACCGGAAAGGCAGCCTGAGCCAGCCAAAAAAAAAAAAAAAAAAAATTGTTCTCAGCCTCTCTGGCAAACATATCTTCCCCCTAACATCCACCACAGTGCCATTGACCCTGGCAGCTGAAGACTGTCTTCTGTCTATGCAGAGGTCAGCAGAGCTGGGCTGGCACAGGGCCACCAGGTGGCAGGCAAGACGCTGAGTGCAGCACCTTCATCAGATGGCAGGGCCTAGTGGAGACAGTGATGACTGTAAGCATCCAGGCCCGGGGGCTGAACCCGGGGCCTCCCATGTGCTCAAGCTCAGTTGTCTGAGCTGCGTGTACTTCAGCCTTAGGTAACAGAATGTACTGCTGACTTTTGCCCACATTATCTGATTAAAAATGAATAGGAGAGGCCCAGGGAGATAGCTCAGGGGTCTAAAGCGCCTGTTTAGGCAAGCTTAGGCCACCACAGGGACCACGGTTCGACCCCCAGCACCACATGCTTCGCCAGCTCCACCCCCAGGGCAGGTCCAGGCAGCCATAATATAAATAAATAAATAAATAAATAAATAATGTTTTTAAAAAATCAATAGAAGATGCTTGCCTCAGTGGGTCAGTTGAGCGGAATGGCAGAAAAGGTGTCCGCCCACCCCTGAAGCAGTGAGGACTAGCAAAGAGAGCAAAATAACGTAACGACACAAGCCAGGAATGATCCCGTGAAGTCCCAGCTCTCTGGGAGGCTGAGGCAGGATCATAAGCTGAAGCCCGACTGGTCAGTTTAGTTAGTGACTTGCTGTCTCAAAGTAAAATTTTGAAAGGGCTGTGGATATAGTTCCGTGCAATCGCCCTGCAAGGGCACAGACCCAGGACTGAGCCCCAGGCCCCTGCACTGGTCACTGAAATGGCGTGGTGGCACATGCCTGTAATCCCAGCACAGGGGAGGTGAAGCCAGGAGGATCACTATGAGTCCCAGCTGTTAGTTTTTCTTTTCTTTCTTTCTTTCTTTCTTTCTTTCTTTCTTTCTTTTCTTTCTTCCTTTCTTTTTTTTCCTTTTTGAAACAGGGTACAGTTCAGGGTGGCCTTGAGCTCACTTCTGTAGCCCAGGCTGGTCTCAAACTCACAATGATCCTCCTGCCTCAGCCTCCTAGGTGCTATATATATATAGTACTGAGCTATCTCTCCAGCCCTGTTTATTTATTATTATTTAATAAAATCTTTTAACATATCTATTTATTTGGTACAGGGTCATACATTCCGGACCTATAGTGATCCTTCTACTCTGGCTGGCTCAGTACACCCGGGTGTGGGACTGGCACTGCCAGGGATTGAACCTTTGTCCCTGTGCTTGCCTAAGCAGGCACTTAGTCCACTGAGCTATCTGACCAGCCCTTATTCTAGGACTTTTTAAAGGACTATTGGAGTCCTGTTTTCACAGAAGTCAGAGACCATTGTGACTGATATCGTTAACTCCCTTGTGGACATAACACAGAATTCTGCTTGCAAGAAACATGTGTTATATATGTGCAGCCGGTGTTTTAGTGATAGCAGTGGTGCAGGGGAAGCCATATTTGACATGGTCTGAAATTTTTCTGGCTATGTGCATGTGTCAATATTTTCAAGTTATTTGATGAATTTGGCATTTTTAAGGTCACCAAACTGCCATCTTCGGCTTCTCCCTTTTTTCTGTGATATTTCTCTGCTACTTTTGCACTTGTGTCTGCCCAGGCTGCAGCTATCATTAGTGGACAAGAGAGAGCAGGCGCCAAAGATTAAGAGCAACTTTAAAGGAACAGGTCTGGCTTGACTTGGAAAGCCTCCCCAGTCTGCTGCAGCACCTCCCGCCTGGCTGCCGAGGCTTTGCTGAACACAATGCTTGACGCGCCCTCTGCTGGCGGCTAGCAGAAGTGCATGGCCAGTGATTCCTGTGTTCCACAAGCTAAATCTGCTACCAGCGACAAACTGAGGCTCCAAAGGCCAAGCTGACTTATAGATGTGCTGCCTACAGATGTATAGATGTGGGTCACAGTGATTTGAGAAGGTTTTTTTTTTTAATATATTGTCAACAATTAAAGACCTGGGTATTTTACACAAACACCTAGATTTCTGGCTTCTCTAGAGATGGGGTACCGCTGATGGCCAGGGCTAAGGCCTGCAGCCCCTGTTACCCACCCGGCCTCTGGCAGACAATTTGGATGGTGCACAGTTGTGCTGTGAGTGGCCCCTGGAGCAGGCCAGACAATGCCTCCCTATGAATACTGAAGCCCTTCTGGAACCTTCCAGAAGGGTTTTCTTTGGAAATAGGATCTTTGTGGGTATAATTAGTTGAGAATCTCAAGATAAAACTGTCCTAGATTTAGGGTGAGACCTAAGTCTGATGACTACTGTCATCTTCCTTGAGGGAGGACAGAGGGATAGGCAGTGAAAAACCTCAGATGACAACAGGGACAAGTCGGTATGACACATCCACGAGCCATCCTCATGATGGCCGGTGGCCACCAAATGCCACCCCTCCCATGGCCACGCATGACAATAGCACTAGTGTCCGGTCTTTGCTGCAGCAGCCCCCAAATGTCCTCGAGGACAGAGAGCTCAGCCCGCTCCTATGTGAGCAGGCGAGGGGCTAATTCTGAGAAGCCCTTTATGCGAAGCAGTAGTGAACAACAGCCGTGTGAAGTCAGGGTGGCCTCCCAGCTCTGCTGGCTGTGAGATCCTGAAGGAGGGTGTAGCACTGAGCTGAGCCTTGACGCTGAGCTTGGGGAAGTCTGGCAGAAACGGGCAGTGGTTGGTGTTGTACTCTAAGAATGAGACAACGGAGGCAAATGCCCAAAAAGAAAAAGAGTGCTTTATTTTAGCTGGTACCCAGCAGCGGTCTCAGTGCTAGTGCACAGAGAGGCGCGCCAAGAGGGTGGTGTGTAGGGATTATATAGAAGCAAGCGGTGATACAGAAGCCAATTGCAGTCATTCATAGGGTAAAAAGTCTTTTTGATTGGTGGGTTTACAGTACAAGGGGCATGAGGATCTGTAATCTGATTGGAGAATACATGTTATACAGAAACAAGCAGTACTACAGAAGCCAACAGCAATCGTTATAGACTTGACCTTTTCCTCGATTAGTGGAATTAACAAGGGGGTGGTGTGATAACTTGTAACTTGATTGGATGACTCAGGTTGTTGGGCTGTACTAAACTCAAGGGGGTCAACGTGTGATTGGCATTACAATGGGGAGACAGAAACTCATGGACACAGTGACGTGGAAACTGAAACTTGTGCTCATGATTGCCATCACAATGGAGAACCAGAACCTCATGGAAACAATGACCAAGGCAACTGACACTTCACTCAATTCAGTGCATACAGAACAATAACATGGCGGAGGTGACCTAAAATGGAGTTAGTTATGTCAAGCTATAACAGTTGGCACTTTGAGGTAACTGGCACTGGAAGACTCGAAAGTGGGAGAGCGGAGCCACAGACACCCCCTGTATGAATGCTTTCAGCAGGAACATGTGCTTGGAGCCTAGGATAGAGGCATGGGTCTGGGTGGGGTTGAAAGGCTGGAATTCAATACCAAAGGGTCCCAGTCTTTATTTATTTTTTTGGGGGGGGGGTCCCAGTCTTTAAAATCCTGGGTCTGGCCATGCTAAGTGGGAATCCGACACCATCCACATCCCTGAGTTTCTGTGAAGGTCAAGTACTCCACTCTCCTCTTACATGTAAGACTGCAGGTTGCTCTCTGCCCAGGAATCTCCCCTGGTCTCTTCCTCTGTGCCTCCAGAGGCTCGTGACCCAGGCTGAGGCCCCAGCATCCACAGCCATGGCCACGTGCCTTGGGCTGACACCTAGCAGTGATGGAGAGGCTGAAGAGGACAAAAGGACAGAAGTAGGCGACAGCCAGCAGGGGACATGTGGGGCTGACTAGAGCATCATCACCCCCAATGCGGTTCCAAGCTTTCTTACTTCAGCCCTAAGAGCCACCCGGTCCCCTCCCTTCCACGGGAGCTGGTCAGTCCCGGTCTGCCTCTCCCGTCTGGGTAGGGTTTCCGTGACTCTCACTGAAGGGCACTGGTTGGTCCAGGGCTTCCCGAACTCCGCCTCACTGGCCAAGAAGCCAAAGAGGGCAGAGGATGTTGCTGTCTGGGACCCCACTGTCCCTGTGGTCCACTGTCACCCTGTGTACCACTGCTGAGCTCTGGGTGCTGTTAACTCCAGCTGGTAAAGCACAGGGTGGGACTCTGAGCTCAATCAGACCCATGCAGAGAAGATAATTACCAAGGACCCCTGGGATGTTCCTGCCCACACTTCCCGCCCTCAGAAAACCATTTCATGGAGTTAATGCTCCTTTTGAAATGCAAACTGGGAGAGAAGTTCAGGAAGCAGAAAACAGGCCAATTTGCCCAAATATCAATGTGCCTAGATGGATGTACCAAATTCACAAAGTTACCAGGATTTGTTTGTTTTAAGCAAATATAAAGTTTTCAGAAATTTATATACACTGTTAATATTTTTATCTCCAACAAGAAGTGATTGGGATACACTGGCTTGGAAGAAATTTGCAAAAAAAAAATGCATTTAAAAGGTAAAATTATTCTAAGCTATTGAAGAGAAATGAATCTCTGGTCATGATGAATAGCAGCAGGAGAGTGTATTCATCAGCTTGCACACTGCTGGGACAAAATACCTGACACCTGACATTTGAAACTTAAAGAGGAAAGACACATGTGGCAAAAGGGCATGGCAGGTGAAGGCCACCCTGGAGACAGAGAGTAGGGAAAGAAGCCAGAGGGGAAGGGACCAGGGACCCGAGGTCGGCCCCATGTCCTACCTCCTCTCTAGGCTCCTTGCAGTGGCTGGTGTATTGCATCAGAGACTCAGCGGTTCTGCCTCCTAGGACGCAGAGGACATGCGCTAGGGCAGCTGTTTATGCCTTGTAATGGTTGATACCTTGTGGCCACTTGAGAAGTTTAGAAGTTTACCTGACTCAGCAGGGGCCCTCACTTTGTAGACACTCTCATCCCGTGCAAGAGGAGGACAGGGAGCCGGTGTGAGTGCTAACCCACCCTAGGGCGGGTAGCCTGCTCACAATATAAGGAGGAAAAGAGGCCGGCTCCTCCCCTTTTTGTTCTTGTTGCTTTTGCTGTCTTCTGCCGCCATGAACTTTGCGCCTGTGCCACGCCACCCAGCCTTGGAGCCAGCTGGTTATGGGCTGGAACCTCTACAGACCATGAGCTAAATAAACCTTTCTTTCCTTAATTTTTGAGTATCAGTTGTTTTGTCCCAGAAACAAGAGAAAAGTGACTAACACAGTCTCTCTCCTGAGAGTCCACTCAGCTACTTCTCGGCGGTTGCCCTATGGTCAGTGCCCTCACAACCCAGGCATCTCAAAAGAGCCTCTTAACCCAGTCAAGATTCACCAGCAGAGTGCTCACAGACAGTTCAGACAAAGGCGTTATTCAGTGGTAACAGGTTCAACTTGGACATGTTATGGTTTATGTCTAGTTGTCCCTCCAAAGCCTCATGTAGTCATGGGGCAGGGACTTCTATAGATTGAGACTTGATCCATGATCCACTGGGATTATGTGATTTAGTACTGATCTAGAGTTTGAGACTTGATCCATGATCCCTGGGATTATGTGTTTTAAGTACTTCTGGGATTATGGGTGTAGCCTGAGGCGGACAGGCTGAGGTGGAGAGCCTGAATGTAATATAAAGACAGACAGAGAGACAGACTAAGCTGTCGCTCTCGGCTCCCCTGGTTGGTCGATTGCCTCTGTCACTATTTTGTTGCTGTTACGCTGCCATGAACTAGATGTGCTCTGCGCTGTTCCACTCAGCCTTAGGCCAGCCAAATATGGACTGAAACCTCCAGTAACTGTGAGCTAAATAAACCTTTCTTTCTGTCATTTTGAGTGTCAGGTATTTGTCCCAGCAATGAATAAAAAGTGACTAAGACAGGACAAAACCATTTATTCAGCCACCCATGCATTTAACACAAATATCCTGATAACTCATTAGACCCAGGCTGGAGGGATACAGAAAGATGAGACATAATCCAAACTGGAGTGGGGCAATTCCAGGGAACCAAGGAAAAGCAGCCTAGCAGTCTGAGGGCAGGGCAGAGGCCTGCTCAAGGCCAGAAGCCTCTGGTCCTCCCTGCCTGAGGAGGTGAGGTGGGGAGATATGTTTGCATGGGTTTGGAGGATACGTAGGAATTCACCAGATGAAGAAAGAGAATAGTGAATATTTTCACAGTTTATGCAAAGGCCTTGAGGTGCAAAGAGGCTGGGGGCCAAATCATCCATCAGGCTTAGAAAAAACCCAAAAGAACTTGACTTTTCACCCAGGATAACAGGGAGCCAGTGGAGGCAAAATGTACCAGGGACGGCAGAAAGAAGGGTGAGAAGACCAGGCACATTTGCCCTGGTGGTAGACGGTCAGGACTGAGTTGAGATTCATTCCATCAACTGCTGAGGGACTATGATTAATCATGAGGGGACTTTGGGGTGCTGGAGTGTGGTGGCTAAGTTCACGGATCATGGTGAGCCCAAATAAAAAGCCAATATCCCACCACCCCCATGGGCCAGCAGGAGGAAAGAGGGGAGATGACTTTTATCAGTCTGTGTAACGGAGTCTGGAGTCTGTGTAGTGCTGGGGGCCGAGGCCTGGCCACCTGAGGAGTGTGACTAGCTGCCTGAAGGAGAACTGAAGGGGAAGAGGGTGTGCTATTGGTTCTCCTGGAGGAGCCTGTCACACTGGCTTTCCAGATATGAACATAGCTGTTGTCGCTGCAGGAGCCCGGGACCTCACTGTCACTCTGGATGGCTGTGGCTCTCTGGGGGAGCTCTGGTCCTTCCTTAGAGCGTCACTTCCCGGTTCCTGTGCAGCTCCCTCAGCCTGCTGGCACGGGGACTTCCTAGCTTCCACCACTGGCCTTTGGGCCTTCCCAGTGCAGATCCTCCTTGATATAGACTTGCAGAGACACTGTCACCACTGCCGCGGGCTCTGGGCCTCCAGCTGGACTCACGCAGAGCACTGCTGCGCGATCCAGGGCCTTGGCTGGATTCTTTGGGTCTCTAGTGTGTGGACAGATCTCCCACAGTCTTCTGCATTTGATTCTGGGTGAATATTACAAAATAATCCTAGACATTATGTGTCCTGTGCTAAATCTTTTCTGTTGTGAACTCTGACTCCAACAGCAATACCTGAGGATCAGCGCCCACCCGGGGCAGAGCCGGTGCACGAATCATGCTTCTCCATCCTTCTTTTTGTTGTGGCATTAGGGATTGAACTCTGGCCCTTGTGCTTGTCAGGCAGGCACTTGTGCCACAGAGCTATCACCCCAAATTGTTTTAACTTTATTTATGTTATGGCCGGCTCAGCCTGCCCTGGGTTGGAGCAGGTGCAGCATGTGGTGCCAGGGGCTGAACCTCGGTCCTTGTGATTGCCTAAGCTTGCCTAAGCAGGCGCTTTAAACCACTGAGCTATCTCGCTGGCCGCAGTTTTGTTCTTTACTTACATTTTGGGTTTTTCCTGTAGGAGAAATCATGTCACAAACTCACTTAAGCTTTGTGTCCCTGATGTCTTTCACTTCACACTGTGCTTCTTAAGGCAAGCCCCACTCAAGTTTATCCTTTACGGGAGAGAAGTACTACATCACATGTTAATACCACTTTTCTTGTATTTGAGATTTGAGATAGAGTCTCAATGCGTAGTTCAGGGTGTCCCAGACCCACTGGAGCCACACTGCCCAGGCTGCCTTGAATCATGAGGTGATCTCTGCCTCAGTCTCTGGAACACTTGGATTATGGGCAGTCACCAACATACCCAGCCACCATGTTTTATCCAGACCACTTCCAAGATTTAACTATCATGAGTTGCGTTGCTATAAACATGGATATGCACACGTCACTGTAATGTGATGGCTTTAATTTGGGAAACTACCAAGGGGCAAAAGCTGGGTCAAGTGTAGTTTCTGGCTTTAGCTTTTGAGGAATCTCCACAGCGGTTGTTCTACTTCATATTCCCTCCAGCTGTGTAGATGGACTCTCTTTTCCCTGTATCCTCATCAGTATTTATTTGATTTCTTGACAGTGGTCACTCTTTCTGGAGCAAGGTGGAATCCCAGTGTGTCATTTGCATTTCTCCAATGGCCAGAAATGCTGGACGATTTTCATGTATTTCTTGGCTATTTGTCCTTTTTCTGAGAAGTGTCTATTCATCTCAGTTCCCTTTTTTTGACTGGGTCATTAGCTTGGAGTGTCTAATGTCTCTGGGTCCAGTGAGAGCCACACGGGAAGGAATGCTGCTCTTGCTCAAAGCCTGTTGCTCCCTGGGGGGCTGAGGTCACTGAGACCTCAGGTGCTGCAAGGGAGTCTGGGAAATATGGTCTCCAGCTGGGCAGCCATGTGCCGGCTAGAAATGAGGGCTTCTGTTACCCCAGAAGAGGAGAGTGGCACAGGATCATCTTGGGGCCTCTGGTGCAGCTATGTTTGTAGAACTGGGAGGAATGGCACCCGTGTCGACCCGAGGGTGTGTGCAGGCTCTGCTCGGGGGAGCGGTCCTCCTTGAACCTGCACCTGCCCACAGGACCCGGGGGGCTATCTGAGCTCCTCACATTCCTCAGAGGCATCTGTCACTTCTGTGCTTGAATGAAAGCATTCAGGGGGACCCAGAGCCTACTCCCAAACGAGCCCTCCGTCAACGAGGGCACCAGCGTTGTTTCTCCTCTTCCTCAGCTTAGCTAGCAGAGTCACAGGCCTCAGGAGCCCAGGCTGAATCCCAGCACCCAGCAGTTTCCCGCTGTTCTTCTCTGCCCACCCAAGGAGCCTGTTGCCTCTGCAGTCATAGAGGTTTTTTGGCAGTGGCTGACTTCAAAGTGTGTGCTTGATTTGTTGTGCAGTGCTGGGGTTAAGGGTGCTGGAATAAGGGTGGGTGACTGCTGGATCAGTCCACTGATTAGATTGGCACCTCTCTGATCCCAGGAGACTGGATACAATACAAGGACAGAAAGAGGCTGCTCTTCCTTGCTTTTTTTAAATTTTGCTATCTTCCACTCTGAACTGTCACCCCTCTGCCATGTGCCACCACCCGGCCTAGGAGCCAGCCAATTCTGAACTGAAACCTCTACAAACTATGAGATAAATAAAGCTTTCCTCTATTAACCTTGGGTGTTAGATGATTTGTCTCAGCAACAAGAATAATGGAAACAGAATTTGATTCCAGGATTAGGACCACTTCTGTGACTATGCTTGGCCATGTGGTTCAAGGAGCCTTTGGGAATGCCTTGTGGCAAGAGTTTGGAAGTAGCTGGAGATACCAGCTGAAAAAGCAGAGCTGGAAAACCTTAGGGTGTACTGGATGGGAGAGGCTTGTCAGGGCTCAGAAGACCAGAAGGCTGATAGAAATCCTGCAGGTGAAGACTGAGCTCAGGAGTTTCTTCTAGAAAGAAGGACTGCGTTGGCTATTGGACTTGAGGATGCGTTGGCAGAAAGTTTGTCTTCATTTTGCTCATGCCCAGAGACTTCACCTGAGACTGAGATTAACGGTAGCAGACTAATTAATCTGGTAGAAGAAATTTCAAGGCAGTCAGATGTTGAGGTGTGGCGTGGCTACTGATGGGGGATTTTAGCCGGATTTATGTTAAGAATCAACAGCAAAGATTTGAACAATTTAAAACATTGTGAGTTTGGCCAGAAAGGAAGTTGCAGTAAAGCTTCAGGCTGCAAAGGTAGAGCTGGGGAGCTCTTAACTGCTGAGAGGAAATAAGAAAATAATAAAAAAGACTCTACCCTTTGCAGCCTCAAATTTGCAAAAGTGAACATTTTTCTTTGAGAAGAAAACTTCAGAGCATCATTGAAGGGGACCACTACAAAGTGACTCTGAGTAAGACTTAAAAATAACCAAGTGAGGATCATTAAGATAGCTCAGTGGACTAAGCACCTACTTTGGCAAGCACAGGGACTGATGTTTGATCCCTGATCTCGCATTCTGTGCTGGCTCTGCCCCTGGGGTGTGTTGAGCTGGTGAACAAGTCTGAGAATGGTGGCATGTGCCTATAATCCCAGCATGGGATCCACCCAGGCTGAAAAACAGGGTCACTATCAGTCCAAGCTGCATAGTGAGACCCTGTAGCAAATACATCAATGAAAAAAAAATAATAAAAATAATCAATTGGCTTTCCATGTTCACTCATAAGTCTATCCAAGGCCTAAGCCTCTTGTCTAGAGATGGGCAGAAAGACTCATAGTAAATGAACCTCTATGAGTCATTGGTTCAGGCTGAGGCCTTCAGTGACCCAGAAAGCTGTGACACCTCAAAAGACAAAACAGCTAAGGACACCTGGATCCAACCACGATTAACTAAAGACTGGAGCTTCAGGCCTCTCACTCCTGCAACGAAGGCCTTCCTAGAGATAACATATTTCAAATTAACATAATGCATTATTTGGAGAAGTCCTTGAATGGACTCCCATGGTCCTGCTCAGATTTCTGCATTTTCCTCATTATGCTCCTCTTTTTTTTTGAAAAGCAAATAAATATGGGCCACCCAGCAAAGTTCTTTGTCTTAGCCCCTAGAGAATCTTGAATTCTATTTGGGCATTTTGAGCCTCCTAGAGTTCTAAAATCATGTTACTTGACTCTTGTTTAAGCCTTCATTGTCCATTTTTCTGGGAGATTGTGCACAAGCCTGATCAGTCTTCAATGGCTAAGTGATAATAATAACTCATTACACCATGTTCCAGAATGGCAGATTCCTGTTCCTCAGAATTGGATTCAGAGTGCTCATCAATCCAGGCATTTGACCTCTTTAGCCAAGAGAGAGGGAATCTGTTTATTGCTCCCGATGGTAGCGACTCTGACATCATCCATGTGGTACTGTTTTGGGTGCATGCAGAATGGAAGAATTGTGGGGTCAGAAAGGCTTTCACCCAGATTTCAGAAGGCCTGGGAGGCCAGGCAGTGTGCCCTTGAGAGGGCAGTGTGTGAAGCTGTGAGTGTGAAGCCAAAGGTGCAGTGGAGACCCCAGAAGTTTGGAGAAGCCAAGACAGCAGATCATCTGAGGAAAGCTGCAAGGAGGGAGCAGAGCCAGCCCAAGGGAGAATCTGTGGGGGCTGCAACCACTGGCAGTTCCCTAGAAGAGCAGCCACTCAAGCCCTTTGGAGTTCTCACCTTGCCACAAGTTGCCTCAGATGTTATACACAGAACTACAGCGGGTTGTTTGCCTTACTGAATTCTGGAATTGCCTTGATCCCATTTTATTGTACCTTCTTGCTTGTGACTTTTGGAGTAGAAATGTCTTATCTTGTGCTGTTGAATGTTGGAAGTGCTAAACTTTCTTTTCGTTTTCACAGAGGCTCACAGCTAAGAGTTTGCTTAAATCTCAGAAAAAAACTTTAGACTTGGAGTTTTCAGCAAAGCTGAAACTATTAGAACTTTGGCAACTCTTGCAGATGGATTAATTATCTTTTGTATAAAGAGATATGCATGAGTCTTTGGGGGACTGGAGCAGAATTTATGGTTTGTGTCTAGGTGTGCCCCCGAAATCTTTTCTTGGAGGTGGCAGAATCTAAGAGTGTGTGATTGACTCATAGTGCAATGCTGGGATTAAGGGTGGGTGACTGCTGGATCAGTCCACTGACTGGACTGGCACCGCCCTCATCCTAGTAGACTGGACACAATCTAAAGGACAGAAACAGGCTTCTCTTCCTGGCTTGCTTGTTTCTGCTGTCATCTGCTGCCATGAGCTGTTGCCTCTCTGCCATGTGCCACCCTGCCTTGAAGAACTAAAATCTGCCAATGACGAACTAAAATTATGGATTAAAATCTCTACAAACTGTAGCTGAATAAGCCTTTCCTCCTTTCCCTTTGGATGTTGGGTATTTTGTCTCAGCAGTGAGAAAAGTTACTAAGACACCATGTATCATGGAGAACGCACAACCTGGCTCCATCATCTGCTCTCACTGTGACCCACAGGATGACACCAGATGATATATGTGAAGGTCTGGCATAGGTCTATGTGGAAGGCACACTGGAGCTTCAACTGGAGCAGCTTGGGAACTGCCTATGGGATTAACATAGCACACCCTTGAGTATGTCTGGTGGACCATGTAGAGATGGCCTTGGCTGCTGCGGGTGGTCCCTGGCCCCTTTGCTCTCTGGCACCCTCCCTCGTTCAGCTTCCCCTGAACTAAACATCTTTGCTCTCCCACTTTCTGCGATGCTTTTGGTTAGGAGATAGCCAATCATGAACTGAATCCTCTGAAACTGTGAGCCAGACAAATCTTTCCACCTTTAAGATGTGGGTATCAGGCACGGTATTCCAGCAATGGGAAAACTGACTGTCCCAAGGCACTTTCTTGGAAACCCATCCGCCATGCCAACCTCAGTCTCCTCAGCTGCCAAATGGCAGTGTGCTCAGGCTGAATGGAGGGGGCTTACCACTACTAGACATTTCCCCAGTTACAGGAAGTGCCGCACTCCCAGCTCTAGCCCCAGCATCTTCTGCCTGGACATCACGCACCTCCACGTCATCGACAGAAGCTTAGTCCTCAGAGCTTAGTCCTCATGGAAGACGGATGCTGCTGTTGTTCACAATCCTTCATCATGGCTTTTAAAGTGCAATTTAATTTTGCTTTGCAGATGTGTGAGTCCTCAGGACTAGTTAGAACAACAGTAGAGCAGACAGAGAGAGAGACAGAGAGAGAGAGAGAGCACCATCTCTGGATTCAGACCTTTGTGCTCTTCAACACTACCTGTCTAGCCCAACCCCATCATCTTCCTGCTTCCTGGTGAGGAAGGTCCGTGGTGAGGTGCTGACCCACATTTTGAGGCAGAACTACTTTGCACTTCCTTTGCACCCAAAACCATCAAGAGTCACCCAGGACTTGTTCATGACAATGCAGGATGATCTGCAGTGTGTCACCCTGCTGTGGAAATCACACCAGCAGTAGCTGCAGCACAGGGCAGTGGACTTCGGAGCCATCCAGGCCTGGAGGACATCAAAGCTCCCCTGTATACAGCTACCATAACCAGGGAACCCTTTATAAGTGTAGTTTACTAGATGTAGTGAGGCAGCACATCATGTACAAAGGACCTGGGTGCAAGGCTGCAGTGGTCAACACATTGTGTTAACTTGGCTGGACACTGCGGCAGTTCCATGCCCTGGGCCACATGAGCCCTGCCCTGTGGGGCAAGAAAGGCCCACCCCAGAGTGACTCCACACATTAAGGGCCTGTAAAGGGGCTGAGGAAGGATTTGGCATTCCACTGCCTCCTGGAAGGAAGGAACTTCAGTCTTCGCAGTCAGCTTGGACATCATCTCCTGGCTTCTAGCGCAGACTCTCTGGCCTCCAGCTTGGATCCTTCAGCTTCCGTTACAGACTCATCAGCCATACAATCAGGCCCATCACCCGACTGGTAGAGACTCGCATGGAGTCATTGCAGTGAGCTTCAGACCTTGAGCCCTTCAGTCTCAGGTGTGCAGACACCCTCTGCACACATCCTCACCCGACTCTGCGGCTGACCGTCATGAGCCAATCATGTAATTTCTTATACGTTTGCACATCCTATGTTACATCTGTTCCTTGTATTATATTTCTTCCTCTAGTAAAACACTGACTCATACAAATGCCTTGCACCATGAAATGAAGTTTTCTTATATATGAATTGGGTTTGGTGGCAAATAATGTCTGCCTCACCAGGCCCCTGGGGAGACCAAGCAATCTGAGGAGACACAGGGTGCTGATAGGAAAGTAAAAACGTTCAGAGGTTCTGGTTGTCGTGCTCCTGGGGACTGACTCCAGAGCCTTGCAGTACTAGGCAGCACCTTCCAGCCTCGGCCCAGGATCAGCCACTTTTCCCTCCTTTCTCCCATCCACTGTGCTCAAAATATAACATGTGTTCACTTCAGCAGCACCTACGGCAAAACCAGCATCCTGCAGCAGTGACTAGCAGGGCCCTGTGTGAGGATGGCGCGCGTCTTCAGGAAGTTCTCCCTGTTTCCGATAGCTTCCACACAGCCAAGGTCATGCCACCAGGTGGAGACAACCAAATGCCTGAAGAGACGGTTCTCAGGAGGAGATATACGGCCAGGTGTGACAGCACGCGCCTGTAAGCCCAGCTACACCTGGGAGGTCGAGATGGAGAATGCAACTTTGAGTCCACGATGAGCAACTTGGTGACTTAGTGAGACACTACCTTAAAATAAAAAAAATTAGAAGGACCTGAAACCTGGGTACAGTCCCTAGCACAAGAAGGAAGGGATGGAGGGAGAGATGAAGGGAAGGAGGGAAGGAGGAAGAAAGTGAGAGAGAGAGAGAGAGAGAGAGAGGGAGAGGGAGAGAGAGAGAGAGAGAGAGAGAAGAAAGAAGAAAGAAGGGGAGCAAGAGGAGGAGAGAGCCTGCTGTTGGGGCTCACACCTGTAATCTCAGCACTCTAGAGGCTAAGGCAGGAGGATTGTAGCAAGTTCAAGGTCAGATTGTGTGGGGAGCCCTGTAGAAATGGGGTCCTTTAACAGGGACCTTCGCCAGGGCTCCCTGGAATGAACCCAAACACCTGCAGACCATGAGCTGCAAATATTTACCAAGTAAGCTTAGAATAGTCACTAAGATACAGTCAAGGATGCATTGACCCTGGGAAAGAGAACTGGGCCAATTAATACAGAAAAACAGCTCATAGAGGGAAGTGTGTCCTGACTTAACCTGGCCCGCAATTATTCCCTTGAACTGTATAAATATCACAGCTTTTATCAATAAACTGCCTTTCGCCACCAGAGCGTTTGGTCCTTCTGCGTTTCAGTCTCTCTCCCGAGTTCTCCCCACGCAGGCCGCGGCAAGATTGCACTACCAAGTACAACCCTGTCTCAAAAAAAACTGAAAAAAAAAAAAAAATTAAAGCCAGAAAGGAAGAAACAAATGCTGGAGAGGATGTGAAGAAAAGGGAATTCTCACAGACACCATCGGTTGGAATGTAGATTATGGAAAGCTGTATGGAGACACCCCCGCAAAAACCACGGCTGTCCTCTGACCCGGCAACTCCACTGCCAGGCACGTATCCAGAGGAGGGGAGATGGGTGTGTGGGCCTGACACCTGCCCTGCACACTTCCTGTGGTATCATTTATAATCAGTAAGATGTGGCATCAGCCTAAGCGTCCTCGGACAGACAGACAGAGACAGACAGACAGAGTGGATACACACACCCAATACTGTCTGGCCACAGAGAAGAAGGTAACTCCGGCAGCCATGGCAACGTAGACAGACTAGAGGACATCGTGAGGCAGGCAGGGAGGCAGGTACAGGATGAGAGATACCGTATGGCCTTCCTTCTATGCAGAAGCCAGAAAAGCTGATTTCATGGCAAGAGAGTAAGCCAGAGGAAGAGGACGGAGGGGAGGGTTAATGGGTGCAGCCGATGGAGGAACACCACCCCCCAGGTACCAGGGAGGGAGCCCAAGGCTTCTCCATAGAGCTACTTCTTAGCCTTGGTTTTATGTTCAGATCAGGTTTTATTAAGTCACTAAGTTGCCCAGTCTGGGCTCAGATTTGCAATCCTCCTGCTTCAGCCTCCCAGGGATAGGTTCTGACTCTAGTATGAATTGCTAAAATCATTATGGTGGCAGGGCCAGGGTTTGGTTCCCGGCCCCGCCTGCCGCACCGGCCCGCTCTCAAGTGCTCTGAGCCAGCGATGGAGTCTGGGCATGGTGGCGGGCACCTGTAAATCCCAGCGCTTGGGAGGTACAATCAAGAGGATCACTATGAGCTAGTAGTGAGAGACCCTGTACAAAAAGAAAGAAAGAAAGAAAGAAAGAAAGAAAGAAAGAAAGAAAGAAAGAAAGAATAAAATATAATAAAATCATTACGGTGGTCATCTAATATGGCAGATGCCCTTAAAACAAAAGCCATCTTCCCAAGACCATCTCCTCCTTCTTCTCCAACTTAGCCCAAGACACAATTTACTTCCACCCTTCCCGCTGCCTCAGGGAAGGCCCCCAATCAACTCCTTCAGGTATATCTAAGCATCGCCTCCGAACTCCACCCCTGGCAAAAGGCCATAAAAGCCTCAGCCTCCCTTTGTTGCAATAGAGAGAATTCCTCATCCTTCCCCACATTCTCTCTGTGTTCTCAAAGAAAATAAAGCCCCTTTCCCTTCTTCCCTTTACCCATTTCTCTGCTGTGCCAAGTACCTATCACGCAGAATGCCAGGATTATATCTTTTGAAATAGTTAAAGGGGAGGATACTGCATGTTCCTAGCAGAGAGAGGACAAGTGTCCGAGGTCAGGTGACAGGTAGACCAACTACCCTGATACAATCATGGCCCACAGGTAGAACCTCACCCTGTACTCCATAAGTGTGTACACATAAAGCTAGGGTTCTTGTTTAGGGTCAGGGAAGGGTATGTGTCCAGCAGGTGAAGACAGAGCTCTGCATGGGAGAAGGGAGAAGATTCTTTGCCTGATTTCTTTCAGGCACCACTATTCACTGAAAAAAGTCAAGATGGAGCCCCAGGCCCCAGGAATGAGGCAGGCTTGGGGTGAGGGAGGGATGGGCGGATATGAGGAGCAGGGCTGGGCCTGGACAGCTGGGTTCTGGCAGGCCACAACCCTTTCTTTGCTGCAGTCAGCACCATGCTGCTTCCCCAAGGGACTACGGGAATCCAGGTTGCTGGGATCTGGTGACAATGGATGGATTGTTCCAGAGCCAGGGCTCCACCTGGCCTCTGGTTCCCCATTGGCTGAACAGATGTTGATCTGCCAAGTGGAAAAGCCAGAATTTCCCTCAAGTTCAGGGAACTCACTCAGGGGGTCACCAGGGGGGAGACTGGGGTCCCCTGGGCAGGCTGCTTCACCTGTAAGCTGCTCAGAAAATGCGGTGCATTCAGGGAGGCTGAGGCAGAGGAGTTCCCCAGCTCAGCCTGGGGAACTTAGGGGATCTTGTCTCAAAATTAAAATTGAAAAAGGGCTTTGGATTAGCTCACTGGGAAGGTCCCGGATTCAATCTGTGGTATTCAAAGAAAAATAACCCTGCCGGGCGTGGTGGCTCACGCCTGTAATCCCAGCACTTGGGAGGCTGAGGCAGGAGGATCGCTGCGAGTTCGAGACCAGCCTGGGCTACAAAAGTGAGCTCAAAGCCAGCCTCAACTGCACAGTGAGACCCTGTCTCAAAAAGCCAAAAAAAAAAAAAAAAAAAAAAAAAAGAAAAAAAAGAAAAATAACCCAGAGAACAAGACTCCAAGGCCTGCGTCGGCAACTGACAAGACGAAGGACGGACAGCGAGAGCTGAAGCCCTCCAACCCAGGAGCGGCTGGAGCCTTCCCGCCCGTGGCCTGGCCTCCAGCTTGCCCACCCTCAGGCCTGCCCTGGCCTCTTGTACATCCTGTCCCACCCGCAGGACCTTCCCTGCTTGTTTGTCTAGCCCAGGTTGCAGGCTCTGTTACCACTTCAGCTTCACTCGGGCTCACCCAGAGCGACAAAATCAGGCTCTCAGATGGCGGGACTCGAATCCCCCAGGGCTTCCAGCATTCAGCTTGGCTTGAGCCACCATGTCATTCAGAAAGCCGACATTACCCTGGCTAGCTGGCCCTTCTCCTCCCCCTCTCCTAGTGCCCAAGGCCCACAGGAAGGGGTCAGTCTGCTTTGTGCTGGGCAGCAGATGGGAAGCAAAATACCCCTCCCTCTCTAGCAGTGTAACTGTGACCAGCTTGAACCACAGCCAGTTGCTGAGTCAGTTTCCTCCTCTGCAAAATGGGCTTTAATAACAATCCTATCAGGCCAGGGATATAGCTCAGCAGCATAAGCACCTGCTGGGCAAGTACAAAGTTCAGAGTTCGATCCCAGGTACCACATACAAACAAAAAAACTATCGCCTGGGCTGACATAAGGGGATTCTTTGGCATAGGGTCTTGAGTTCAGCAAGTGTTTAATTGTTGATGTTACTATTTCCCATTAACAGTAGGCCTTCGTACGCTAGTCAAAGTAAGCTCATGATAGAAAAGAGACTCACTGATTTGACCTTAAGTCCCCACACTCCACAGCTCTGCAGCAAATGAGGAGCATTTCTAAGGATTTCCTGTTCTCACCCCTACCCTCTTCCTCCTTCATCCTGCAGCTAGGAGTAAGTCCCGCGCATATCACTTCCCGCCTCACACCTCCTCCCAGGAAGACAAGGAAGCTCCAAGACTTACGGCAATGAGTCTCAGTGAAGAACAAAACCTCCCACAGGAGCCATACCCCTTCCTGAGGTGCCCCTCAACAGTCCTGGATGGGGCCTCATGGGACAAGCCCACAGGGCTTGCTCTTCTGGTTTTGTTTTGTTTGTGTTTTTTTTTTTTTTTGTTTGTTTGTTTTGTCTTTTTGAGACAGGGTCTCACTGTACAGTTCAGGCTGGCCTTGAGCTCAGTTTTGTAGCCCAGGCTGGTCTTGAACTTGCACCAATCCTCCTGCCTCAGCCTCCCACGTGCTGGGATTACAGGCATGCGCCACCACGCCCGGCTTTCCTCTTCTGTTTTGAAGCCCTTCCACAGGCTGCAGAGAGCCCCATGTGCTGGGTCAGCCTCTCCACCCATCTAATGGCTTGTCACATTAGCAAGTCTACCATTAGAGCTTGGAGATTCTGACTCCGGCCTCAGTACCAGGCCCCTGCTCTGCAGGAGGACAGCTGAAGGAAAGATGCGTCTAGTGAGGGTAAGGACTATGCCAGTCAGCTTTCCGGCACGGGGTCAGCTACCTGAGATCTAGCTAGCAGGAAGGCAAGGGTTACGCGTGGCAGAGCACACCTGCAATCCCAGCACTGAGAGGCTGAAAGACTGGTTCAAGGCCCGCTTGGGCTACATAGCAAGAGCTTGTCTCAAAACAAAAATAAATAAAATAAAAAGGAAAGGTTTTGTTTGTTTGTTAGTTTTAATGACATTAGAGCTTTCAGTACATGGCCATTTGTTGCTCTGGGGCCTGTGGCAAAGTCACCCATCCATCAATGAAAGCGCTCATGGTAGAGCAAACCCATACAGGTATGAAGCACAGACCAGAGTCCTACAGCACCCTGCCCCCTTCAAGGCCACACCCCGACCCAGAAATCATCACTAGGCCCCGCTTCTTAAAGGTCAGACCACCTCCTAATAACATTGCCAACTAGGGACCAAGCCTCTAAGGAGGGTTAGGGGGAGGAAAGCTTAGCCTAACCGTGGCAGGAAGCCCCATGAGCAGAGTCAGAGAATGGTGACAGTCCTTCAGTTCTGTTAATCAAGGAAGAAAAATAACACATGGTTATTCTCCTGCCAAACTGGCCAAGCTTTTTAAAAATCAGAATACATAATGGTGGCAAGCATACAAGGAACCTGATACAGTTCTGCCAAAGGAAATTGATGAGATGAAAAGTCTTTAAAAATCTCCTGCCCGGGGCCTGGGGTGTAGCACAGCGGCAGAGCACTTTGACTAGTATGATCGAGGCCCTGAGTTTGATCTCCAGTACTTCTAAAGGAAGTTGTACCCTGCAGAAAAGTTCTAGAACTAGACTGTGGTGATTTTCTTTTTGTTTGTTTGTTTGTTTGTTTTTAATGGCCGGCTCAGCCTGCCCTGAGGGCCAGGCTGGCGCAGCATGTCGTCCTAGGGATCGAACCACAGTCCCTGGGGCCGCCTCAGCTTTCCTAAGCAGGTGCTTTAGACCACTGAGCCATCCTGCCAGCCCCATGTGGTGATGCTTGTGGTTGCAAATGCACACTGCAAATGTACTTACTTGTATGTTAAATGTAACTCTTCTGCTTTGTGTATTCTACCACAATTAGAAAAAGAAAAAACAAATACACCCTTCCCTTCAACCATTCGATCTCTGGCAATCCGGTTTGGAAATACTGGCAGCACTGTTCAGATCAAGAAATTAATAAAGGGCTGGCTAAGTGTATGTATGTATGTATGGATGGATGGATGGATGGATGGATGTATTTGGTACGGGTCTACAGGCCCTACAGGGTCTCACTATGTAGATTCGACTCATGGTGATCCTCCTGTTTTCAGCCTCCCAAGTGCTGGGATTACAGGCGCATATTACCACACCTAGTCTCAATCCAGGGTGGAGGCCAGCATGGCTTGTGATGCTGGGGATCAAATCCCTGGCCCCTGGGCTCTGCCTAAGCAGGATCTTTAATCCGATGAGCTATCTGGCTGGCCCCAAAAGGCTGGCTAAATTTATATTGTGGACTACTATTTTCCTATAAAATCAAGTCTTCAAATAAATGTCATGACATGAAGAAAATAACACGCTAAATGAAGAATGACATGGTTTCATCACTGCTGTGTGTTCGAGATGTACGTAGTACTCTATGTACTAATATGGCTTGCCTATGATTTGCAATAATATCAAAATGTTTTAAAGCCACGCCAAGTCCTCCCTGGATACCCCACCTTGGCCCTGCAGTCCCCTGTGTAACAGTGAATATGAGAAGCCAGATGAGACCAGAGTGTCACTGGTGGAAAACATGAAGAGGAAGGCTAATCAGAGCATTGCCAGCAGGTGGTTTATAAAGTTTTTATTTTCCATTTTCTTAAAAATAACATTTGATTTCCTTTATGCATGTGTGGAGTG
The DNA here is from genome assembly GCA_004027025.1 of Myocastor coypus. Lineage (NCBI taxonomy): Eukaryota > Metazoa > Chordata > Mammalia > Rodentia > Myocastoridae > Myocastor > Myocastor coypus. The sequence continues at coordinate 12,827 of PVJA010020788.1, read as the reverse complement.
TACTTGTTTCCTTAGGCTGACTAATAGGCAGATAAAGACAACACAAGATGGGGTCCCCAAGTGGAGGTGGGGGGCAGGGCAGGTGGGGCATGAGGGCATGGGGTGCAGAGGAAGGGGAGGGTGGGGTGACCCAGGGACGCTTGAGTGCCCATCAACGCACACACAGGTCTAACACTTTGTTTCTTGATTTTTTAAAAAGACATCTAAAGTTACTGAGAAGTACGATTTCAGCATTTAAATCTACAGACAGAAACCCAAGCACTTGAACACAATTCTTAACTCTAAGCTCAGTTATTGCACATCACACGGTTGGATAGGCTGCAGGCGATAAAGCAGTCGGCTCTGCTGGGGACTTCCTAGGCTGTCTCTAGGCTCCTCTTGCTCCCTCAGTGTCTCTTCTCTGGGACCCCGCCAGCCCGCAGCCCCAAGGTGACCCTAGGGCATCAATGACTGGCCAGTTGTCCTCCCCAGGGGCTGAGGGCTCAGGCTTTGGTGAAACGGAGGGTCCTGGTGTTGGTATCAATGGACCCCACCCACCCTGAGGTGAAGCTGGAAGCAGACGGAGCTCTCAAAGGGGAAATGGGTGGCTTGCGCTACAGTAAATCAGGCAGGGTAGAGCAAGAAGGGAACGGGCCACCACCCATGTGGTCATAAGCCTGCCCCCCAGCACACTAGGAACAGTCTGGATGTCCCAGCTCCCTCTCCTAGCTTGGCTTGCTTCCTGCACTCCCTGACCACACCTCCTCCATCACCTCCAGACACACTGAGTGATCGCTCAAGGCACATTAATTTTCTCCAATCCCAGCCCACCCCATTTTCGCAGCATCCACGAGCCAAGGAGGCCTGGGCCAGGAGTCACAGTTCTCTTACAATTTGGTTGAGCTCTTTTCAGGGCTGCTCCATATCCGCTGCCTGCCTAAGCCCAGGAATGGAGGGCAGGAGGGGGCAAGGACATCTGTGTAAAGAGGCTGGCAGGAGCCAGGACAGCAGCTGGGTCAAGGGCATGAATCCATAGGGCTGGTGGGGGTGGGGGCAGGCGACCTGCATTCTTGTCATGAGAAACTTAAGCTTGCCCTGTGAGGCCTTCAGCCTGGGAGCAGCTGCTTCCATCTGCCTTTGGGGGGGGGGGGCTGTTTTTGTGGGGTGCAAAGCAGTGGGAGCTTCAGGGACAGGGCAAGCCTGGACCCCTGCAGGCCCAGCAGGTGGCAGTTCAGTGCCTTTTGCTTCCTTCCTAAAACATATTTACAAGGTCAGATAAACGTGCACAACCAGAAGACCCAGAGACAGCACAGCCCCGTCCCCCAAGGGGACAGCAACAGTGAGAGGAGGAAGAGCCCCTCCCCACTCCAGGAGCCCAGGATCCCTCACGGATGCCCTCAGGACAGTTCCAGAAGTCCCACTGGGGCATCTCAGCAAGAGCAAGAAATTTCAAGTAGCTCCGAGTAGTCAGAGGAGCAGCTGCCTCTGGAGAGCTGAGGGTAGATGTGACTGATCAGGGGACCAGAGGAAGGGCCCCGGGAGACCAGGAAGGAGAGGGGAGGGGGGCGGAGCGAGGGGTCTGGAGTAGCAGGACACCTCAACAATCAGAACTGTGCTGTGGGGTGAGAAGCACTTTATGGGGCTAAGTGGAATTGTGTCATTTCTCCCAAGAGAGGGCCCGGGAGGCGTGAGTTCCAGGGTGGAGAAAGGTTGAGTGGGAGAGGCTCTTTCCTGACGTCCAGCAGTGCTCAGGCTCCACGGATGCTGGCAGAATCGGGCTCCACGGACCCCATGTAGCCATGCATCCCCCAGCTCTGCCAGGCCACCATGCTGGCCCCAATCCACACACGCACACACGCACACATGCACACCCATGTGCACCCACTCAAACACACTGCACAGTGCATTCTGCAGAGGCCCACGTCCAAGTAACAGGTGCTTCACCGAAGGCATTAAGGAATTTGCTGTGACGGGAGAACTGGACAACTTTGGATAAACAACAGTGAACACAGAGATGAAGAGCCGCTGGGCATCTTCTCGTGGGAGTAAGATGACCTCCCACCAGGGTAGGAGGCTTCAGGGGACAGTGTGGTGACCACGGGGCAGGCTTGCCACTGGTGTTCCCATACTGTAGGGCTTTAGAATAGAGCTTGGGTAGCCCTGTGGGACCCTTGGGGACAGTGGGAGCCCCAGGGGCCAGAGAAGTGGGACTGAGGTGGCCTTTGGAGTCACTCCTCAGGGCAGCCAGTTGGGGAGGGTCACAGTCCCGGAGGGGCCACCTCCCAACCGCATCTCCTTTACAGGGTCCCAGGGACACATCTGTCTATCAGGCCTGACAGGAGGAAAATGTCTAGTTTGGGGGTCAGGGAGGCAGCAGGCACACATCCAACACATCTGCTGCTCCTGGTCCTCTGGCTCCTTGGGGAGGAGCAGGAGGGCACCAACAAGGGGACAGAGGCGGGAGCAGCACCCCTCACATCAGGCCATGCAAAGCTCCATTGCATAACCCCAGCCCCAAGTTCCAAGACAGCCAGCCTGCAGGCAGGAAGAGGCTGCCTCCAGCTACTGCAAGGTGCGAAGGTTTCCTCAGCACCGGGATGCATCTTTGGGAAGCCCTCCAGCTATGCACTGCCTGCCCTTCCTCCCCTGAGACCCCTGAAAGGCCGACAGGGGCAGAGAGGCAGAGCTGGTAAGGCCCCCAGGATGTTGGGGTGCGGTGGGCAGAGGGGTAGGCCAGAGCTGGGGGCATCTTATTTCATTGGGTTTTAACCTACTGGTGTGAGACTGTGCATTTTAAAGCCAAGCAATGGAAAGAAAACAAAGGCAAGTTAGCTAATCGGGCCTTCGGGTAACTCACTCTGCCAGAATCCATGTGGACACATTTGTTGTCAGTGCAACACACACACACACACACACACATGCATGCTCACACTCACACACACTTACTTGTCCCAGCTACTCATGCCACAGGGAGCCATGCACTCACACTTCAGATCCTCCCACCGGAGCCAGGGTGCTTCCGGCTAACTTCCGGATCCATTCGCTAAGCTGCCTGCTGCTGTCCAGGTTTCTGCTGGCCGTTGGCACCCTGGCCTGCCTCAGGCCCCAGGACCATCTACCAGATGTAGCCTCCGTCGTCGGCCTCACCCGCCTCGCCCTCCTCCTCCTCGGCCTCCTCGCCTGCTTCTTCCGTCTCCTTCTCCTCCTCATCTTCCCAGCCGACACCACTCCCAAAGTCCCCCGAGAAGCCCACGATGTCATCTATAAGGACAATGAGCCAAGGGTGACCTGATAAGGGACCTGCTCCCCACCCACCCCCACGGCCTGCCCCGAGTGGTCCCCAGGCATTCCAAAGCTCCGCAGGCCTCACCACAGTCAGGGCTTCCGTGCGTGCGGGTGCCGGTCAGCTCCAGGCCAAACTGGTCCACGCACCAGCAGTCACCACTGCTCTGGTCACATTGCATCTTACGGTAGTAGCCATCCTCATCACAGCTCGGGATGAAGATACCTGGGTGGGACACTGGTGGCCTCAGAGCCTGGGCTTGAACAGGCACTAGATGGCCCCCAGGGCCTGGCCATTACAGCCCTGACCCCTCAACAAACCCAGAGGCCTCGGGCTCGTTTCTTCTAGCCTTACTCACTGGAAACAAGAACTGCTTTGCTGGTATGTGTGAGAGCCTCGCTGGCTCAGCCACTCCACATCCCTGCTGCCCTCGGTTGCCTGGCCACAGCCCGAAATGCCTGGGCTTCTCCCCAAGCCCCTGAATCAGAGCTGCCTGAGGGGCCCATGCCCTTTCCTCAGGACCCCCAAATTCTGGTCCTCTACCTGCCCACAAGACATCTTCTGAGAGGTGGGGGCTCTGGCCACTTATCAGGGAGAACACGCAGAGTAACCCGAGGTCTGAGTCTCAGAGCTGAGGGACGGGGTCTACAAGACAACAGGCGACAACTTCCTGGCCAAGGTAGGGCTCACAACAGGCCGCAAAGGCTACCGTGCCTGCAATCAACACGTCTTGCGGGCGCTCCTGTGCTGTGGACTAAGTGTGCTGGTCAAACATCAGGCTGCTCTGGAGGAGCGGCAGGGCCCTGTGTCACCTGCTTCCCTGATTCTGTCCCCACAGCCATCACTCTCCAGTCATAGGAGTCCTTCTTAGGTTTTCTCTTTTCTTTCTTTCTTATTTTTTTTTTTTTTTCTTTATTGCATTGGGGGCCAAGACAGTGTACTTGGGGACCTGGGGATTGAACTTAGGTCCTTGTACTTGCCAGGTCAGTGCTTATTCCTCTGAGCTATCTCTCCAGGCCCCCCTTCTTGGTTTTTCTGAGAACTTCAAGCTTCTTCCTGCCCCAACTCTGACTCCTTCTCCTCCCTGTTTCTGCCCTGGAACATCAGCTCCCCAGAGGCCCCTGCGGGCCCCTCGGGCTCACGCACGTCCCCTGCCTTCTCCCTCAGCACCTACATGCATTTCTGTCTCCTTGGTGCATTTTCCCCAGCTAGTCCATGCCAAGGCTCACAAGGACAGGGACCCTATCCATGTTGCTCATGGATTCTAGCCTGGGCCAGACTTACTCCTGTGTCCCCCTCAGGGATTTGGGGGATACACTATGGGTATCCCTAGCAGGGTCCACTTGGACTCCACACACAGGCTTGCTGACTTGCCCTGGGTGAAAGGTTCTAGAGTCCCTCTGTATCCCAACTTCTAGTCCCCAAATGAAGAATCATAAAACTATGCTGGGAGGCCGGGGAGATAGCTCAGTAGAATAAGCACTTGCCTGGCAAGCGCAGGATCCTGAGTTCAATCCCTTGTACCACAATAAATAAATAAATAAAACTGATGCTTAAAACACACTTGCCAGGGACTGGGGAGATAGCTCCATAGCACAAGTGCCTGCCTGGCAAGTGCAAGGTTGTGAGTTCGAACCCCAGTCCCACAAAAAAAAAAAAGAAAGAAAGAAAGAAAGAAAACACTTGTTAAGTGGAAAAGAGGGAGAGCCTGGCCCACCATGACGTTTAAACAGAAAGAAAAATTTGGGGGTGCACACCTGTGATCTCAGCATTCTGGGAGGCTGAGGCAGGAGGACTGCAAGATTAAGACCAAGCTTGGGCAGCTTAATGACTTAGTGAGACTGTGTCTCTAAATAAATAGTAAAGGGGCTGGGGATGACGCTGTGAAGGCCTTAGGTATAATCCCAAGTGGCACCCAAGCCAAGCAAAGCCAAGCCCATTTCCTTCTCATCCTGGGCCAGGGCTTCCTCTGGGCCCATTGTCTGCCCTGGAGCATCTGGGCCCTAAGGGGACTCAGAGCAGCACCCCCCCACACACACCTCCTCCTCTGCCCTCACCTGGCTTCTTCTTGACAGCCTCCTGGATCTGGATGCGCTCCAGCTCAGCCAGGCAGGGGGGCTCTGTGGGGAGAGAGACAGCCTGAGGGTCCATCCCAGGTGCTGATGGAGCTCCTGAGGCTTAGGAACTCCAACAGGGGCCCTGTAGGGTAAAACACTGGCCAGGAGAAACACTGAGAGGAGGCCACCCCAGCTGCCTCAGGTAGGGGCCCAGGTAGCACAAGACTTCCAAGCCATTAGGCAGAACTCCCAGCCAGGAGTAGCCAGCTGTCACGCTCCAGCTCACCTGCCTGCACCTTGAGAGCCTGCCTGGCCTGTGGTGAGGTGGGTCCCAGCCCTGCGCAGAAAGGCTGCTCTATGGCAGGCATGGAATGAATTGGCAAGGCGGGGCATAGGGCCGCTGGGGTGGTGCCCAGCAGGGAGGCTGGCAGCTGAGGGTGCAAGACCAACCCTCATGCTTGCACTGCAGGGACTTTGTGGGCTCTGCACCCAGATACGCTCCATTTGTCCTCACACCAATCTCTGAGGTAGGTACTGCCACTTCCCAACTCAAAAGAAGAACCCAAACTCAGCACACTCTGATCGCTTGCCAAGGCCACAAACTAGCACGAGGTGGAGCCTCAGCCTTGGACTCTGGCCTCAGATACTTCACTGTTTCTACAGCCAGAGGCAAGCCATGCCTATACCACCAGCTCCTGGCCAGGACCTCAGTTGGCCCCTGGCACCTCAGCTTCCCCATCAGTAACATTCAGCTTTTGGCCTAGATATCGCCAAGCGCATGGTTCTGGCCCCCGGCAGATAAGACAAACAAAGCCTTCTGTGGATTTAAGACCAAAGACCACCTGTCTAGTAGTCACTTACTGGGCCAAAGATCCAAGAGGTGCCCAGAAGTGGAATCGCTGAAAAGTGAATGCAACTTCATCTCTAAGACCCCCAGCCCTGACTCCTAAAAGGCACCCTTCAGTGCTTAAGCTTCAGGACCCACAAAATCCAGACGCTCTTGGTGCCTTCTGGGAAGGGGAGTCACACACTGGCTTCCTGGGCTCAGAGAGAGAAGTTGGTGAGGGGGGTAGGGTGGGCTGCTGGGAAGACTCTGGCCTGGCCAGGGGCCCGGGAGGAGCTGCTCTGACACAGAGAGGGCAGAGCTGGCGGCCTGGGCTGCTTACTCTCCCTCCAGAAGCAGAAGCACCACTCGGCAGTGGAGACGCGGCCGTCCTTATAGGTGTCGCAGGAGTTGAAGAAGGGGCGGATGCAGACCTCGTATTTGTCCAGGTTGATGGTGGCCAGCTCAGTCTGGTCTAAGAAGAGGTCGGCACTTGTGTCCAGCTTGGAGAACATCCAGCCAATGGCGTCCTTGCAGCTGGCCCCCAGGCTCTTGTCCAGCCCTGGGGAGCAAACCAGGATTCAGACGGGCTCCACCCTGCCCCTCTAGCCCTCCTCTTTGTTCCCATCTCCAGCCTCTTGGTAGGACCAGGCAGCCTGGAATCCAACCACGAGATGCTCAAAAACAGCCATGGTCCTTCACCCTCCTGTACCCCAGCCCTGTGGCTCCACCACCCAAATTCTGTTCTCAAAGCTCTTAGAAAAAAATGCTTGCTTTGTGTGTGTGTGATACTGGGGATCGCGCGCAGCCCTGACCACACTAGGCTGGTGTTCTGCCGTGGGGCTGCATGTCAGCCCCAGAAATAAGCAGCTCTTTACTTCCTTTTGGCTGCCAATTTGCAGCCTGGGCTCTTCCAATCCATATGTTTGGTTGTTTTGTTTGCTTTGTCTTTTTGTTTTTATTTACTGGGGATTGAACCCAAGGCCTTTGCACTGAGCTACATCCTCAGCTTTATCGGTTGAGACAGCGTGTTGCTGAGTTGCTCAGCCTTGGCTCAAGCTTGCGACCCTCCTGCCTCAGCCTCCTAGGATATAGGTGTGCACCACCACACCTCACTCCTCCACGCATGCTAAGAAGTCTTTCCCATTTGCTAGCTTTATGCTTCTTGTGCTGCTTGACGCTGATCACTCCCTCTTTGGGGGCCCAGCTCATTTGGGGATCTATCCTGCAGGGCTTTAAGCAAAGGTGGGCTGGTCGGTACACACCCATCTCCTCCTCAGCCCTCTCCCTCTGTACCTCCCACACTGCTGGCTGAGCCGTTCTGCTTGGAGTTCTCATGAAGCAGCTGGAACCAGTCCCTCAGGCGATCGCCCAGGTCGGCCAGGTCCTGGCCTGTGCAGGTGTCTGCAAGGGTGTGGAGGGGAGTTAGGGGGCACAGCAGCAGCCTGGTTTCAGTTGAGGGTCTGCAATGGTGCAGGAGAAGGGGAGGCAGAACCCAGGGTCTCCACCTCCCGGCCGCTCCCATCCTCCACCCTTCCTCCCATCACCCCGGTATCCAGACAGCCAGGGCCGAGGCCTGCTCCACCAACCAGGCCCAGAGCCTCACAGCCTTCTCAGGACTTTCTTCTCCCCTCCCGCTCTGTGAGCCTCTGTCATCACCCTGCAACCCAAAGGAGGTGCTGGGGCCCACAGGGAGGCCCCCTGGCCGACCCGCTGGTTACCTGACTTGCTGTCAGTGGTGGAGGAGGCAGCCTGTTCCGTGGGGCAGGGGCAGGGGCCCTGGCATCTCACCGTCAGCTGCTTGCTGCTGAGGCAGGCCTGCTGCTCCAGCTTACACTGCAGGAGAAAGGTGGGCTGGGGTGGCGCCTTGGCCGTCCTACCCTGCAACCCCACTTGGCTTCCCGGGAGCATCCTGGAGGGGCCCTGGGGAGCTCAAGGTGAGGCACAGTGGCCCAGGAAGGAGGCCCAGGGCTGGGTCCAGGCTGTGAAGACTGCTGTGGGCTCCACCGGACCCTTCTGCTCTTCCCTGCCCAATCCCTCTGTGTCTCCCCACCCCCCCCACCCCCGCCCAGTCCCTCTGTCCCTTCCTCTCCTGTCTTCCCATGGTCTCCTGAGGGCCCTGTCCTCAGCTCCCAGTCACCATCTGCCCCACCCCCACACAAGCACTCCAGGCCAGCTCTGCCTGCTGCACGCTGCGCCCCTCTCAGCATCGTTCTCTGCCCTGCTGGTTCCCGGTTCTGGGCGAGGCTGCTGGGAGGCGGTGGGCCCTGCCGCACCGTAGCACTGTACGCCCCATCACGCTGCTCCTGCAGGAGGATCTTGTTTGTTGTGCTGAGCAGAGAGCATCAAGGCACAGGAGGCCCAGTGATGCACTGGGCTGTGGGGAAGGGACGGAAGCCAGACTCCCCGCAGAACAAGGGGACCTTGAAGCGCAGCTCCCTGCATAAGGGCTGCTTTGTGCTCTGGGACAGGAGCACGCCGTGTCCTCCTCCCTGTCAGCTCTGCCTCCTCCTTCGCTGCCCTCCTGACTGCCGCCTCTGCCCAGACTTCTTGCTCGTCCTTTCTCTTCCCTTGGGTGACCTCACCCCCCTTGGCAATTCTACCTTGTCACCAAGCTGTTCATTTTCTTGTCCATCTATTTTGTGGTACTGAGGACTGGGCCCAGGACCTCCGCACTGAGCCACGCCCCCAGCCCTCTCCACGGCTAGCGACAGGGGATTGCTAACTTAATCAGACTAGACCCAAACTTGCCACCCTCCTGCCCTCAGCTTCGCAGAGGGCAGAGATTACAGGTGTGTGCCACCACCACTGCCTGCTGACTTCACCGCAAAAAGGCCTCCAAGCCCCGAACTCCAACCCTAGCCAGCTGGCAGCGCCTACCCAAACCCAAACAAAAACCCCAACTTCTCAGTACTCCCAGAAGCATTCAAGATTAGCGCCTACATCCTGTGGTACTCTCAAGTCTGTGAAATATTTTCACAAATATCATCTCATTTAACCCTCACAGAAATCCCAGAGGGATCCCCCTGATGGCCTGATCTTTGCCACATCTCCTCCTGCCAGGGTACTCCTGCTACTGGGGGACACACTGCCACGCAGCACCGGGGTGGCAGCGCTCCCTCCTTCCAGAGCCCCTCACTAAACTTACTGCCCTTGCAGTTACCTGACCGTGTGTCTTCCTGGCCCTAAGGTCAGGGACAGGGTCTCACTCTGCCCCTCAGGTCACCCTGGCCGGGGCTCAGGCGTCCCTCCGACACCCTACAGCTTGGTTGCACTGAGTGCACTGCCTGCTCACATTGGTCCTGGGAGTCCCCGGGGAGGCCACAGCCAAGTGTCACCTCTGTTGCCTGTGTGCCCAGGTGCACCCCACTCCCGGTACAGCCTGCTCCTCACCACTGAGCTGTACGTGTGGCCGTCAGAGCCACAGACTGAGGCCAGCTGGGCCATGTGGCAGGGTTTGCAGATGGAGTCTTTGTTCCCATGGAATTTCAGGGTGGGCTGCTTGATCCTACAGGGAAAAGGGTCAGAAGCAGAGAATGAGAAAGGGCAGCAGGAGGTCTGAGCCCTGTCCCCACGGGAGGCTGCCGAGCAGGCATAGCAGGCCAGCGCCTCCGTGCTCCTGCCCACCCTCGCCCCCACTGGATTCTCCTCAGGTTCATAGGGGTAGAACCAACTGGGCAGAGTGCAGACCCCAACTGCCCCATTCCAAAGTCTGGCGAGACCTTTGGGGAGTGTTATGGTTTATGTCTAGTTGTCCCCGCAAAGCCTCATGCACTCATGGGGCAGGGACTTCTGTAGATTGAGACTTGACTCATGAGTCCCTGAGATTATGTATTTTAGTACTTATCTAGAGTTTGAGACTTGAATGATGATCCACTGGGATTACGTGTTTTACTACTGTTGGGATTATGGTCTGAGTACTGCTGAGACTATGGGTGTGGCCTGAGACAATAGGCTAAGGCAGAGAGCCTGATGTAATTTAGAGAGAGACACAGAGACAGACTAGTGCTGTTGCTCTCTGCTCCCCTGGTTCTTCCGTTGCCTCAGTCACCATATTATTGCTGTTCTGCCGCCATGAACTGCTGCTCTCTGCCATGTGCCCCTCAGCCTTGGAGCCGGCCGAATATGGACTGAAACCTCCAGTAACTGTGAGCTAAATGAACTTTTCCTTCCCTCACTTTGGATGTCGGGTATTTGTCCCAGCAACAAGTACAAAGTAACTAAAACAGACAGCAAAGCCAGCTCTGACTGTACAAGGTAAAGGGAGTCTCGCTTCACATGAGGGATCAGCCTCAGTCAGAATCTGTGGCACTATGGGCCACGTCTGACCCGAAGACAGATTTTTGTCTGACTGTCAAGGGTGGTTAGTGCTATTTTATAATCAGTGTTATTTGCCAACATTTGCATAGTAGGAGGCAAAAAAAAAAAAAAAAAAAAAAAACGGATTCTTGGACTTTCTTAGAAAAATGGAGGATTTGGGAATCTGGCCCTGCATGGCCACACAGAGAAGCAGCTAAATCCCGCCTGCCCCACCCCCACCCAAGGCCCAGCCTGTCAGGTGGCCTAAGAATGCAAGGGGAGGGAAATGTGCACCATTCCTGGCATCTTGGAGCTGGACAGGGGCTTGACCTTGGGCTGGAGCTTAGGCCTCCACAGATACCCCAAGCCCCTTCCTCCTCTGTAAGCCTTAGAAGACCCCACCCTAACTATCAAATCATCTGGTCTGATAACCTACTTGCCTTAAAACACAGATACCCACACCGACAGAAGAGGTGTGGCTTTCCTGGGTATCTGGGAATAATTTTTTGAGGAGTAGCTTCCTCCTGGCTCTCTGTTATGGTTTAGGTCTCAAATGCCCCTGTCCCCAAGTCAGATAAGTATGGAGGTCCCTGGATCTGGGGCATCGTACTCAATAGTGGGTTCACCCGCTGGGGAGTGCATAGTGAATGCAGCCTTTGGAGATGGGCACTGGCTGGCAGTGGTCCCTCGCAGGGCCTGCAAGAGTGCACCCTGTCTCTGGCTCCTCGCTGACCACAGCGTGATAAACAGCTTGCCTCAGTCAGGTCATTTTTGCTTTGGAGCCAGCCAGCCACGGACAGAACCCACTGAAATTTCATGCCAAACTAAACCTCTTAAATTTTAGGTGTTTGGTACTTGATTTAGGGGTGGAAAAGCTGACTCCCGTACGCTCTTTTGCTGTCCACTTTCTGGAAAGCTAGCTGCCATGCTGTCCACGTTGGGGACAGGCAAAATCCTTACAGGGAGGCGCAGGTGAGTAGGAGCTGAGCTCGCAACTAAGAGCCATGAAAGAGACTCAGAAGTGGCTCCACCAGCTGGAGTCAAGCCTGAGACACGCAGCCCTGTCCTGCACCGTGACTTAAAGCTCACCACAGACCCCAGGCCAGAACCGTCCAAGTGCTGGCTTTCTGGCCCTCAGAAACTGGGAGATGCCAACAGCAGTCGGGCTAAGCCACCAAGTTCTGTGCGAGCCCTGGAGCTGCAGCTGAGACGCGCGGCCCCTGGGCCTCACCTGTGCTCCAGCTTCTTGCGGCTGATACACATGGCCCGCTGGTAGCCCTGCGCAATGCACACCTTGTGGCGGCTGCACTTCACCTTCTGGCAGGGGTCCTTGGTGGTGTCCAGGGCTGCAGGGACACAGTGTGAGGACAAAGGTCACCCGAGAACTTCTGTCCCGGAAGCCCCCCCCCCTCCAGCAGCCCTTGGTGGCCCCGTCAGGATCTGGCTACTGGGCGAGACCCCAGGCCAAAGCCGGCCTTGTGCACAGGTCTCTCTTCCCAGCTGTCCGCCCCCTCCCCTGGCTGCGAAGGATGCGTTACCTTCATCTCCTTGCTGATTGTCCTCCCAGCTCTTGATGTAATCATCCTAGAGAAGGGGAGAGAGGGCCGGGACAGGGAGGACAAACGTCTGCATCCCAGGGCCAGACCCACCGCCGCCGGGCCGGTGAGGACAGGCCTGGGCCACTATGTCCACATGTAAATTATTCCCATCCAGGTGGCTGCCCAGATGACCTCTGTCCACCTCACACCCTCTAGACAGAATCCCAGCCTCTCCTGAAAGGGCCTTACTGCCTCACCCCACGGGGGATGCTGGCAGGGAAGGAGTTGGGGTACAGGTGCTGATCGCTGGGAAGGGGAGCCGGTGTGAGGCTCCAGGGAGGCTCTGGGCCCTGGAATCCGGCGGTACTCACCTCTACCTCCTGGAGATGGGCCATGGCAGCAAGCACAGCACATGCGCAGAGAGGACGGGGGTGGGGGGGGCGAGAGAGAGAGAGAGAGAGAGAGAGAGAGAGAGAGAGGGACGTCGGTGGGGGACCCCCAGACCAGGCAGTCCCAGGACACTGCCGGCCCCTGTATCTATACCAGAGAGCTTTACACTGGCTCTGGGGACAATGGGGTAGGGTTCACAGCTTTTGCAGACTGACACATGCCCACAGTTCCGGCCCCACCACCAGAACACACATCTGAGGAGCTCAAAGGGTCCTGGGGCCTAGCAGTACCCCAAATTGTTGCACCCTCTCTTCTATAGGGTCCCCTCCTAGAGAGCCCCCTCCTCCTGATGCCCCCACCCACCCACCCCCACCCCCGCCCCCCCGTGAAGTGTAACAGGGCTTTCTCTTCCAAGCCGCAAGGAGACCATTTTGTACTTCAGGTCTTTTCCTGCCTGC
>PVJA010020787.1:13424-36572 GCA_004027025.1 Myocastor coypus | reverse complement strand
CCCCCCCCCCCCCCCCCTCCCCTCCCCTCCCCTCCCCTCCCCTCTGCTCCCTTTCTCCCCTCCTCCCCTCCCCTCCCAGACACTTGTCTCTCCCCTCCTCTCTCCTTTCTTCCCACTCCCCTCTTTTCCTTTCCTTATTTCCTCTAGGTAAAAACAAAAACAAAAACAAAAAACATTCTTCCAAATACATTTTCTAGCTCACATTATCCCATTCTATGTTTTCCATTCTTATGAATAGCACTAGAGTTTTTAAAAATCCTGAAAGAGAGGCAGCAGAATTTCTTGTAAAGCTGCATGAATCACACTAGATATTTATAACATCAGTCTCCTACCATGCTTGTTCCTTCGCGTTATCAAGCCGTGTTTTCCAGAATTATTATGAGACCCGGATAAGCTTTCAGTGTAGAAGAGACAAAGAAATTGCCTTTCGTTTAATGGGAACCACATTTTTTTTTTTTTTTTTTAACAGTAGTTGCTCTCTATGGGTGGACTAGATACCTATACATATGTTTCTATGCAAGGATCAATTTGGAAGTCTCTTTTTGGCAAGGTCAGCTGAATTTCGGCTATTGATGTGACATTAACTCAGAACCTAACAAAATATTGTCACTCTAGGATACAGTGTAATATATAATGAATGTATTTTCTTCAATTATGTAATAGGATTAAGTGTTACTGACATTCACAAACTAACAAAATACTTGTCATAATAGGAAGCTTAAGAGTTAGAATTATGAGGCAGCTCGGGATATTTCATAGGCTGTAGGGAGGTCAGAACAATGAGCTTGAAGATTCCCTACATTTTCCTGATTTTTCTGCAACTTCCACAAATCAGAGCTTTACTTTCTGACCTAGTTTCAATTATTTTATTTTGTTCAAGGTTTTACCTTATTCAAGCCGGGGTCGTAGCTCAATGGTATGAGCTCTTGCGTGGTGAGGGCAAGATCTTGAGTTTGAAGCCCAGTACCAAAAAAAGAGAAGAAAAACAAGAATAAAAGAAAATTGGAGATTATCTTATTCAAGTAGTAAGTCTAGTAAGATAAATGGGGGAGGGCAAAATTAAGGGTACAATTTTAATGCTGGCTTCCTAAGCCAAGTTCAACAACAGCTTCTAACATGCTCATTTGCCACCTGCACCGCTGCACCTATAATCTGCTGCATTTCTAATCACGTTTATGATCAAGGTATTCCTCTACCCAATACTTCCTCTAATTCCTCTCGAGAATCCGGCTTGTCCTGCTTGTTGCTGCTACTGTGAGCTGGGATCGGACTGATTGTTTGTTTATTTATTTTTATGGCTGGCTCAGCCTGCCCTGAGGGCAGGGCTGGCACAGCATGTGGTGCCGGGGATTGAACCGCGGTCCCTGCAGCCTCCTGCAGGCGCTTTAGACCACTGAGCCATCCTGCCAGGCCCGGGATCGGATTGATATACGCAAAGTGGTAGCTGCATCCTGAAGCAGCCTGCTACTTGATCCAACATCCACAGAACTGAACCAAGCAAGCAGCAAGGAAGTTTGCTTTTATGCTTTAAAATTAAATTAAATTAAACTAATAATGATAATAATAATAATAATAATAATAATAATAATAATAATAATTTTCCAGAGATTCATGATAAATGCTTTCTCCCACAATGTTTAGCTTCTTTTAACAAATATTAATTGAAGCCAGGCATAGTGGCGCACGCCTATAATCCCAGCACTCGGGAGGCTGAGGCAGGAGGATTGGTGAGAGTTCGAGACCAGCTTGGGCTACAAAACTGAGCTCAAGGCCAGCCTGAACTGTACAGCGAGACCCTGTCTCAAAAAGACAAAAAAATATTAATTGAATTACCAAAAAAAAAAAAAAAAAAGCAAGGGAAAGCAATAATAGGACTGTTCAAGGTGCCACTAAGAACACATTGAGGTACAAAGAGATGCCACGAGAGGATAGAATGAAAACGAGTCAAGGGTCTGGTTTGAACACAAGTGACATGTACATTCAGCTTTAAGAGATTTTATTAAAGGTGTTCAAATTCTCTTTCCTTCACTGCACTATTCTTTGTTTATTTTCAGTCTTAATCTTCCAGGGTGTTATGTTTTGTGTCCAGTTTTACCCCCAGTGCCTTATGCAGTCATAGGGTGGCTTCTTCAATTTGTGATTGATTGATGATCCAATGCTGGGATTATAGGTGTGAGTGCTCTGGGGTAGACACTCTGCATTACAGTGTAAGGAGGGGAGAGATGCTAGCTAGCTGCCCCAGCTTCTGCCACTCCCTTTCCTCTTTTCACTCTTTGCCTACACTGTGAACAGCTGCCCTCCGCCATGAGCCGCTCTGCCTTGGAACCAGCTGAGTATGGACTGAAAACTCCACTAACAGGGAGCTAAACAAACCTTTCCTTCCTTCATTTTGGGTGTTGAGTATTTGTCTCAGCAATGAGAGAAGAGTAACTAAGACACAGGCTCACAGCAACAGGACATAGGGTGAGTTCAGGAACCCAGGAAGAGCATTCCATGAAAGCCATGACTACAGACAGAATCACACAGTCACCTGCAAATAGGTATTTCAATCTAGACTGATTTCTCTAAATATTGGTACATGCATCCTTCTCCAGTTTGGATAGAATTCTAAAGACTCTGATAGCTTGCAGACTTTTATCATCCAATTCTCTGCCTGTATGCAAGCTAATCCCAATTTGCTCCCTTTTGAGTATGACTGACTGTTTACATCCATTCATCTCCAGTTAGTTCTCCTTTTAGATCTATACAGCTTGTGCTCAACTTCTTGACTTTATTTTTGTGTGCATTTGACATTTTTGACTCTTTTTGTCAGTGATGCATTAAGAGGTACGGCTAGCCTTCCTGCCGGCTCTTATCTGACATAAGAGCATAGGTCTCACTCTATTGCCTTACTCAGAATTGGAGGCCAACACCAGTAGCTTCTACTAGTTTCTGCTTCTGCCTGGGGACACTACCCTGTAATATGGTAGAAATATTTACCATGGTAAATATATTTTTCTGGTCACTTTGTTGATGAATTATAAACAAAATGTATGAGACTCTCCAAAGAAAATCAATTTGCAGTAAGCAGAGGCATTTGTTTGTTAATGAAAGAAATAAACTAATTAGGAAGAAAGATTTGGAGCATGTTTAATAGGTTATAATACTTTCTTTTTTAGAAAGAGTATTTTCTTTTCTTTTTAAAGATACAAAATAGTGATTAAAAAAAAAAAAAAAACCCAACAGCATTAGAAATAGTACCAGATTCGCAATGTAATGGGAATTCAACAATGGTTTCTGAAGCTATCTTGAAATTAGTTGTTTAGATTACCAGATATATATGCATAAGATTCATTTAAAGAGAAATAAAAACAAAATGATAACAAAGAAGTTATAAGGAACTCAGAAGAGGAACAAAGTCATAGCTAAAAATTTATCCATAAAAATGTATAACATGGTGAAAGTTCTATAGGCAGCAAGTTATGTTGAATAATAGATAGGAAATCTCAGTGGTAAACTAGGATACTGGTAGGATATTTTATATAGCTACCTGTTTTCCTTGATGAAATGAATTATTTGTTATGATTTATGTTGTTTTAAAATGGGATGAGTACACGGGGCATGTGTGTGCACGTTTGTGTGTGTGTGTGTGTGTGTGTGTGTGTGTGTGTCCACACACAAATCTGTATGAGTCTGTGACATTCCTTTAGATGAAAATGTATAGGAACTTACCAGATAATGTGCAGATGCGTGCAGCATTAAAGACCACTCCACAGGAGAGATTTCATAGCTTTCTTTTCCATCTTTTGCTGAAGTATCATTCGCATGAATGACAATTCACCCCTGTGGGGTGTGTAGTTTAGATGGATTTTGGTAATGGGAGACAGACCTATAATTAAAATCAATAACAGAAATATTGCTGTAGGCTTTTCATGGATGCCTTTTATAGAGGTTATTTTCCAGTCCTAGTTTATTGAAGAAACAGAAGCTAAAGAATTTGGTCAAGTTATAAAGTTATATATATATATGTATATATATATAATAACCATATATATATGGTTTATGTCTAGTTGTCCCCTCAAAGCCTCATGCAGTCATGGGGAAAGGACTTGTAGAGTTGGAGACTAACTCATGATCCACTGGGACTATGTGCCTATATACCTTTGAACTGCTGGGATTATGGATCCTCCTACTGAGGTGGCTGAGGTGTGGCCTGAGGCAGCTATCCTGAGGGAGAGAGCCTGAATGTAATATAAGAGAGACACAGAAACAGACTCCCTCTCTGTTACCTCTGTTGCAGTTGTTCTGCTACCATGAACTGTTGCTCTCTGTCATGTGCCGCTCTGCCTAACTCCAAATGCAGTTAGAAAACTGCAGTGGAACGCCCATCTCTGACAAAAGAAAACAAAAAAGGGGACAGAAAAAGCGGATTGTTCTGTTGCAAAAAAAATATGTATATACATGATAGGATAGATATACAGCTACTTTCTCTTAGTTCAATAAGAAGAAAAGTTTGTGCTAATATTGTTTAGACAAGATATCATGTCTGCATCTTGCCCTCTGAATAACTACTACAAAGACAACAATATGCAATGTATTAATTACTGTAACTATCCTACTAATCTGTTTTGAAACTGTTTCATTGCCATTTTATCTTTTTTTCTCATTAAAATGAGTTTTTTAGAAAGTTTGTATCTTTCTAGGAATTTACACATTTCATCTCAGTGACTAGTTTTATAGCCTCAAAGTTGTACAAAGTTAACATCAAATGCCTTCCTTTTATTACTCATAGATGCTTTGCTGATGTTATCTGTGATGGCTATAATTTGTTTCCTCTCATTTTTCACTAGTAAGGATACCTGAAAGGTTATCAGATTTATTATTCTGTCTGAGAAGGGCTTTTAGTTTTATTGATCCGTCTTGATTTTGTGCTTTCTGTCTCATCGATTGTTACTTGAATCTTCACTTCCTTCCCATCATTCCTCTGGGTCTAATTTGCATATGAAAAATTTCCTTTCTTTTATTTGTTACAATGGAAGAGAGGACATTGACTTTCATTTCTTTCTTCTAATTCAATTCAGCTACTTAGTACTGAATTCCTTGTCCTTATCAGTATGTTTGCAGGGTTATTTCAGAAATGTGGCAGTTGTGTTTTAATTTTCATTCCATTCAAAATATTTTATTATTTTTCTTTTAACAATAAATTATTTAGCTTTCAAAGCTTCAGATTTTTCCACAGTTCTATTTTTAAATTTTGTAATTCTTCTATTTTTAAGTTTTTTGTTATCAGAGAATATACACAGTATAACTTTAATCTTTTATAATTTGTAGATATAAATTTAAGAACTAAATAAATGAGATACTATGCTTGTTAATCCTAGATGTTTAGTTTTATTTTATTTAGTTATTTGTTTATTTTTATGTACACAGGGTCTCACTGTGCAACTTGGGACTCATAGTGATACTCCAGTTTTCAGCCTCTCCAGGGCTGGGATTACAGGTGTGCACCACACTTAGTTTCAGTTTCAGTAGCTGGCTCAAAACACCAAGGGGTGGGGCTGGCATGGCCTGTGGTGCTGGGGATCAAGCCCTGGTCCCTGTGCTTGCCTAAGTAGCTACTTAGTCCCCTGAGCTGTCTTGGCAGCCCTGTGTTTAATTTTAGATATTGTTGAAACGATAGTATATTTTAATCTTAATTTCAGTGGCTTGTTGTAAGTTTCTGTTTGACTTTTGTATGTTGACTTTTTGTCCACTGACCATGCTATGATCAATTGTTATTGCTATTACATAATTTGTGATTTTAAAAAATATTTTCTGTATAGATGATCGCATTCTTTATCAATAAGACCATTTTACTTTTTCCTAAGTGAATACATATTTTCTTTTTGTTTTCTTCATTATTACAATAGTTAAGAATTTTAATACAATGTGAAATGTAAGTGGTAAGAGTAAGTATTGTTGTCTTGTCCTTAAATTTAGGAGGAAAAGAAGGCAGTCTCAAACTAATTACAATAATGTCAAGTTTTCAAAGAACAATGCAAATGATGAGCTAAAGTTATTTACAGTCTCCTTGAGATTAGAAAATTATGAAAGAGTAAAAAATACGTGGATGGAATCTGCATCTTTTAAATATTCTGTGTGTTGTTCTTGAAAAACAATGTGTGATCCGCAGATGGTGAGCCATGTGTCTACTACGGTTTGGATATGGGTTGAGTCTGTCCATCAAGTGTTTCTGGGTTCAAAGTTTGGTCCCCAGTGTGATAATGTTAAAAGATGCTGCTGTGACTTCTAAGAGAGGGAGGCTCATGGGAAGCCATTGACAGTGCTGCTGCCAGAGTTGATGCCATTGTCCTGGGCTCTGGTTAGTTTTCCAAGGACGCCAGATGATGTGCAATGCTCTCCAAATTCTACTCTTACCATGCAACTTCGCCTTGTAACTATTCCCATTCCCCAGGCATGCCACCCACCATGAGGTTCTCAGTAGAGCTCAACTAGTATCTTAACCACACCCTTGAACCTCCAGCCCTGTGGCTTAAATATGCTTCTTATCCTTACAATGCTCCCAGCATTGAGTACTTGGAATGACTAATGGAAACAGATTGGTAGACTACGTTGCAACAGTCAATTAGGTTAAAATGTTAGAATAATTACGTAAGACTTCCATATTTTCATTACTTGATTATATTTTTTTGTCTTTTTGAGATAGGTTTTCTCACGGTAGTTCAGGCTGGCCTTGAACTCACTTTGTACTCAGGCTAGTCTTTAACTCACAGCAATCCTTTGCCTTGGTTTTCCAAGAGTTGGGAGTACAGGCACACACCACCATACCTCACTTTATATGAATTACAGACAGAGAAACAAAATCTTTGATTGTTATTGTAGATTTGTCTATTTTTCATGGAAGTTTCATCAACTCTTATAACATAAATTTTAAAACTTATATTACGTATATAAACACAGGAGAGTTATGTCTGATTTAATTTATAATTAGTTGTGTAATCTTTGTCCAGCCTTAACAATCTTTGATCAGAACGACACCTTAGCTGATATTCAAATAGCCATTCTAATTTTCATTTGACTAGGTTTGCATGGTGAAACCTTTTCACCTATTTAGTTATAATATATTTTTGTGTTCTTATGTCATTAACATCCTTGAGGATATAAAGTTTTGCTTGTGATTTTTCTCCATTAATCATTGTAATAGAAATATTTCTGATATTGTTATATACTGTTACGGTCTGTGTCTGGTTGTTCCCCCAAAGCCTCATGCAGTGGTGAGGTGGCAGCTTTATAGAGTTTGTGATTAATTCCCCATCCAATGCTGGGATTACAGTGTAAGTGCTGCTGGGATTATGGGTGTTAGTGCTACACCAGCCCTGGAGCAGTTAGTCTAAAGGCAATAGAAGGAAGAGATGCTTGCTCTCTACCTCTGCTGCTGCTGCCGCCACCACTCCCCCCTTTAGGGCTTGCTGTTTTGCTGTTTTTGGCCTCCATGAACTGCTGCCCTCTGCCCTGTGTCACCACCATGCCTTGGAGCCAGCTCATTATGGACTGAAAGCTCCACAAACCCTGGCCTAAATAAACCTTTCCTTCCTTATTTCTGGGTGTTTGGTATTTTGTCCCAGTAAGGAGAAAAAAAAAATTATTTATTTATTTATTTATTTATTTGTCTTTTTGAGACAGGGTCTCAGTATGCAGTTCAGGTTGGCCTTGAGCTCACTTTTGTAGCCCAGGCTGGTTTCGAAATCGCACCGATCCTCCTGCCTCAGCCTCCCAAGTGCTGGGATTACAGGCGTGCGCCACCACGCCCGGCTTAGGAGAAAAAATTTATTGCAACTCTTTAGAATATAACTTTTAATCAATGACTTATCCACTGCTAATGTATTATTATTTATATGTCCCACTGCCAATATTTACCATCATCTCATCTTTCACTTTTTTTGGAAACAGTTGCATATAACATTATAATGAGTATCAGCAGGTCATGGAGTTATTTCCTTTGTATTCCAGCACTTTCTTGTTATTTGAGTTCCTTTTCTTAACTTAGTGCAAACTCAGCAACACCAAAGCATTATCACATGATTTTGTATATGTTGCCCTTAAATGTGGCTGGTTGACTCCCAACTCCTATTCCAGATTTCTCATGCCAGACATTATATTAATGTCCTGAGGAACTTTTCATTGCTTCTAGGTTCTTGCTCTGCATCTGTGAAAGTTCACCACGGAGCTGCGTGCAGAGTGAGAAACAAGACAGATTTCTGTCTCCATGCAAGTATCTAATGAAAAAGGAAATACGGTTTAATGAGAATAAATGAATCCAGTAATTACTAATTTAACAACTTTTGATAAATGTTATTTAGAGATTATGCCTTATCACAAAGAAGAATAATGCTAGCAAAAGCTAGCACTAATTCAGAAATAAGGCAGAAGGAGAACAGCATGACCTTGGTTTTCCTGCCATGTTGGTAAGACTGCTTGAGGCCATGCTGACTCCAGGGACATATGCACTTCTTGACAGACTATTGACTGGCAGCAGATATTCCCCAATTCTCCAAAGTTAGATCCAAATTCGTAGCGAACTAATTAAATACAAATGACTTTTTGTAGCAAGAAAATGAATCAAACGGTGAAGTTTCCTTTTATCAGATGAACCAGTTTCAAATTTACTTTAGTAATTTTATTCCAACATTATTTTTTAATTTTACTGGTTATATATAATTAACGCTTCACATATATACTTAGAATGTACATGTTTATAAAATATGTTGAACATTAGAATGTGGTGATGTTAGAAGACGGAAGTAGAAAAGCATAAGAAAGAATTAAATTATTTTTCCCCAGGCTGCTAATTACACAGAAATTTTCTATAAGATAGTATTCCCAAAAGGTAGAATGATATTATCCAACTAAACAATGATTGCTATTTTAGAGTACTGTTTGGTAATTTATAAGACACTTTGCACATCCAGGAATAATACACTAATAATAAGTAGATTTCAAACAACTGTTTAGTTTTGTGTTGCAGAATAAGTTTGGGGTTATGACATTGAAGTATAACTTTCAAAACACTTTCTTAATGCATGTTAGTATTGCATGATCATGGGCTTTAGTGCAGAAAGGTGGAGAATGCATTTAAATATCCCAATCCATTCAGTCCAGCGGGCTCTCTCCCTTTTCTCTTTTCCTTCACTTGTGCCCTTCTCCGTCTCCCGAAGTCTACCTCCTAGTTTCTGCCCTCTCCTCTATTTTAACTATTTATCATTAACTTTTGATTTATTATTATTAACTAAAAATACAATAGCTTATATTTTTATTTCTTATATTAGAAAAACATGTGCCATTTAACTTTCTGAGACTGGCTGATTTAACTGAAGCTGATGGTTTCTACTTCTATCCATTTTTCTGCAAATGACTTGATTTTGTTTTCAGAGATTAATAATATACATACATACAGATCATGTCATATTTTTCTTATCTGTTTATCTGTTGACAGACTTCAGCTTAAAATCTGTCTGCAGCTAGCTATTGTGAACTGTGCTTCCATAAACATGGGTACACTTGTATCATTAGAGGGTAGGCGGTCCTTAACCCTTGCAGTCCAAGATTGGTAGAGCTGGGTCAAATTCTACTTCTGTGTTTACTCTTTTGAGGAATCTCCATATTGATTTCTGTAATGAGGATACTGGTTTACCTTCCCATTAACAATATGGGAGGGTGTCTTATTTCCCTATTCCCTTGCCAACATTCATTATTTGGCATGCTCTTTGATATTAATTGTGTGTGTGTGTATGTGTGTTTTCTTGATAATTACTCTGAACTGAGCTACAATCTCAATGTAGTTTTTTAATTTACATTTCTCTCCTGGTTAGAAGTTGTGGGTTTTTTTTTTCATATACTTTAAAAGATTTTTTATTTTAAAATTTATTTATTTATTTGGTATAGGGTTATATAGCTTGGACACCCACCAATCCTTCTGTTTCATCCTCCCCAGCACCAGGATTACAGCCATCCACCACCATGCCTGGTTCCAGGGCCAGCATGGCATGCGCTGCCCAGGATTGGACTGGGTCCTTGTGCTTGCCAGGCAGGTGCTTAGGCTGCTGAGCTATCTTACCAGCCCAGCATAATTGAATAGCATAATTGTACCCATCCAAAATCAAGGGATCGCTTTCCATTTTAATAATGTCTTACTCAATTTATTTCTTCAGGGTTTCAGTGTGTCTTCGGAATGTGTGGTTTTTGCAGGCAGAAGGTGCTTCTTGGTCATCTCTGCCAGGTTGTGCCTTTTAAGACTATAAACATTTGAATAGCATAATTGTACCCATCCAAAATCAAGGGATCACTTTCCATTTTAATAATGTCTTACTTAATTTATTTCTTCAGGGTTTTGAAGTTTTCATTCTTTGATTAAATTGAATCACATATATTTAATATATTTGGAAGCTGCTGTGAGTGGAATTGTTGCTGATAATTCTTTCCAGATAAGTTTATTGTTAGCGTATAGGAATAAGATTTATTACTGTACATTGGGTTTGCATCTTCCAACTCTACTGAATTTGTTTATCAAAGCTTCTTGTAAACTTGACTTGATAAACTTCTTTACAAATTTCTGGTGGAGGTTCTGAGACTTTCTATGCAAAGAATAATATATAGCTAATTTGATTGCTTACTATCATATTTGTGTCACTTTTACTTCTTGTCTTGAATAGTCATTTTAAAAACTTTTGACTACTGTATTGAGCAGGAATGGAGACAGTGAATACCCTTGTTTTGTTCTAGTTTTTAGAAAGAATTCTTTTATATCTCCCCCATATACTTCAGTATTGACTGTAAGTTTGTCATATACAACTTTTGTCATTTTTAGGCAAGGTTCTTCTGTAACTATCTTCAATAGGATTTTATCATAAATAAATAAGTATTGGATTTTGTTAAAGGCTTTTTCAAGATCTGAGATGCTTATAAGATTTTTACCTTTGCTTCAATTTACATGTTATGTTACATATTTACGTAAGTTGAATCATCTGTACTTAGCTGGAATAAAAACAAACTAGTTAGGGTGTATGGTCTTCTTAGTGTAATATTGAATTCTGTTAGGGAAGATCTTGTTGAGGATTCTTATGTCTGCATATTTTAATACTTGTTTTGTCTTGCTTCTCTAGGACATTAGATGCCTCAGAATTTATTTGGGCTCACTTTGTTTTTCTGCTGTAATCACTCAGAGTTGTAAACTTTCCTCATAGGACAGCTTTTAATGTGTTCCAAAGATTCTGATACATAATCTTTTAAATATCCCTTGATGTCAGAAATTCTTAAATTTCTCTCTTGATTTGTTCTAAAATTCATTGATTTTTCCATAATATACTATTCAACTCTGTGTTTTAGTATAGTTTCTATGATTTGTCTTGCTGTTGACTTTTAGGTTCATTACACTGGGGTACGGTAGGACGTATGCGGTTGTACTGATTTTTTATATTTATTGAGACTTGAACTCTAACCTAAATATATCTATTTAGGATAGAGTTTCATTGCATGATGAAAAAATATATTCTGTTGATGTTAGGTGAAATGCTCTGTGGATAATAATTAAATCTGTTTGATCAACAGTATAGTCTAATTCTGATGTTTCTTTATTGTTTTTGTCTAGCTGAGATACCTATTTGTGACAGTGATGGGTTACAGTTTCCCACCATGATTGTATTGGCACCTAGCTGTTCTTTTTGTCAAGTACTGCTTGTTTTAGGAACTTGGGTGCACCTATGCTTGATGAGTGTATATTAGTGACTGTTTCATTTCCTTAGTGAATTCTCCTGATCATCAGTATGTCATGGTCTTTTTTATTTTATCTGATCGGCTTTGATGTGAAGTCTGCTTTATTAGGCATAAGTATAGCTGTTTCTGTTTGTTTCAGAGCTCAAACTGCTTGGAGTGTCATTGTTCATCCTTTCAATTTCAGTGTGAGTGTCTTCGGAGTGTGTGGTTTTTGCAGGCAGAAGGTGCTTCTTGGTCATCTCTGCCAGGTTGTGCCTTTTAATTGATGAGCCGAGATTTGAAGACATCATTGGAAGTGGTACCCTAATTCTTGTCATTGTTGTCCCCTGGTTTTCAGTTCCTTTCTGTTGTTTATTCATTTATCTTCTCTTTCAATGAGGTTTACTATTTCCTGTTAGCTCATAGTTGTTATCTTCTTGGTCTCCCTTCATTTTCCCTTGAATACTTTTAGTTCTGCCTTGATGGTTGTAGATTTCTATTCACTATGAAAAGATTTAATCTATCCTACAATTTTAAAAGATAGCTTTTCTGAATATAATAATTTGGATTGAGAATTATTTTCTTTCATGACTTTGAAGGGTTCATCTCAAATATTCCTGACCTATAACATTTTTGTTAAGAAATCTACTGTCATTATGATAGGTTTCCCTTATGTGGAACTTTATTTTTCTTTCTAATGGCTTTCAAAATTATTTCATTGTTTGAAATTTCTATAGTTTCAATAAGATGTTTCATGAGAAGATTTATTTTTCTGATTATGTTTGACTTGGGGTTCTACATATCTCCTTTCTCTTGGTATCTATCTCATTCGCCAGTTCTGGAAAAATGTCTGCTATAGTTTCAGTGAATAGACTTTTTTAAACTATTAGCCTGTGCATTAATATATATTTGTGACCCAGTGAGCCTTAAGTTCTTTTGTCTAGATTTTTCTAGGAAATTTTGCAAAATATTTTTAAAAAATGTATTTAGTACAGGGTCTCACTACTAAACTCAGACTCCTCCTGATCCTCTTGATTTTAACCTCCCCAGCACACAGATTATAAGTGAGCGCCATCACACCTGGCCTCAGTTGCCTGCTCAGTGTGCCAGGGGGCGCTTGCTTCATGGCATGTGGCTCCAGGGACTGAACCCCATACCTGCACTTACCTAAGCAGGCACTTAATATGCTGAGCTATCTCACCGGTTCTGCATAACTCATTGAGTGCTAATCTTGCCTTTAATTTGTTTAATTTCATGTGAATGCTCTGACACTTCCACCCTGTCTTCAATCCCTGATATTCTTCTAATTGATTTTCTCTACTGAGTGGTCTCAATTACATTTTAATTTGACTTACTGAGGTTTTCAGTACCAAGATGCTTGCTGGATCCTTTTCAGAACTATTGTTTTCCTTGACAGTCCTTTGTATCCATTTGTTTTCCTTAATTTATTTAACTGTTCATTAGTTTTGTCTTTTATCTCTTTGACCCTTTTAACTGGCAGTGTTTTAAATTTTTTGGAATTTCATCAACTTCTGCATCTGTGGGGTTAACTTCTGAGGAGTGTCTATGTTTAGAGGCTTCTTGTTAACTTCTTTTCTTTGTGTTGAAGTTTGAAGCTCAGATTGAAAGCATGTATCTTCATCTTCTGACCTGAGGGGTCATTTTGGAAAGTGACTATTTTATGGTGGCATGCCCTGAATTGTCTCCTCATGAATAATTTTCAGAATATTTTTTTTTCTATTCCATCTGTGGTAGGTTAACTAGTAGTCCAGTTGGAAAACACAGATAAACTGAATCAGTGTGGTGCTGGGTGTGGACAGCCCTCCTGAGGATCATTGCCAACAATATAAAAAGAGAACCAGAAGGGAAGCTGGTGGGCTGTTGATTTTCCCAGAGAAACTTGTTGCTTGGGCTTTCCTGATATGAACTCACTGTTCTCGTCTTAGAGGACTTCAGATCTCTGCTGTCAATGCACATAACTTTGATTCTTTTGCTGGGGAGCTTTGGTCTTTGCTTGAGCATTGGCTCCTGTTTCCAGAGTTGAAGATCCCTCAGTCTACTAGCACAGTTCCTTCAGACTTACTGGGACCAACTTCCTGGCTCCTTCCACTGACCTTTAGGGTTTCCCAGCATAGTTCCTTGATGGAAAGTTGTATGATGCATAGCTGTGACCCCTGTGCCTCCAGTTTGTGGGCTCTAGGTCTTCAACTGGATTCTTTGGGTCTCTATAAAGATTTCCGGCACTCTTTTGCATTGGACTCTTTGGATGAATATTGTAAAATAATCCTATAAATTATGTGTCCTGTGTTAAATCCATTCCCTTGAAAACAACGTGATCTGTCCTTGACTCTTGGTGCAGCTTGTAGAACTGTAAGATGGATTCATTTCTTCCTTTTGGAAATGCATACTTCATTTTTTTTTTTTTTTTTTTTTTTTTTTTTGGTGGAACTGGGGACTGAACTCAGGTCCTTGCATTTGCCAGGAAAGCACTTATTCTACTGAGCTCTCTCCCTAGCCCCTGCACATACATAGAAGACTATACAATGAAAGTGTTTTTCTCTTCCAGGATTTCAGCATTCTCTCTGGTAATCTTCCAGAGCTCTGGATTATACAACATCCAGGGGTGTGGCAAAGCCCTTGGGACACCCAAGTGGAAGAGTGCTATGGAGCATTTTTTTAAACTTCAATAATTTATTTTTTATTTATTCTTCTAGTACTTGTAGTAAGAAATAACAATGAGATAGTTTCAAAACACATTAGTAGTGCATTCCCAATAATTAATACAGTGCATATTGTTGTCCTTATAGTAGTTCTTCAAAGTAGACCATGCAGACATGATAATTTTTCTAATGATTATTGGTACAAAAATTCTTCTCATTGAACTAAGAGAAAGCAGTTATATACATAGTCCAATATCCAATAATTATAGTGGGTTATTGACAGAACTGGCAATATCAAAATCTGGTAATGTAAGCCTTTTACAGCTCAGCATACTAATCTAGCTTCACTTCTTATGCCTTGTCGTTAAACTTTTCTGCTGGGTGGTTAAGGGCAAATTAAAGGAAGACCAGTATAATAAAACATGGAACTTGTGTAACTCCCAAGGTCACTCAAATCCCCTCAAGATTTACCTTGAAACCAGGTACAGTGCTTAGCAGAACTGTTGTCACTGTCAGCTGTCCAGGTGAGTCACGACCATCATTCTTTAACATAATCGATTTTAGAGAACATATGATTTTAGAGAGAAATAAATGCTCATATTTTGCCTTGTGTCTAGATGTTCTCCCAAGTCCTCGTGTGGTTGAAGGTGAGTATTTATTTATTTATTTATTTATTTTTCAGAAGTGGCCAGGCCTAGTGTATGAAGCTGGGATTGAATCAGGATACAACACTAGACATAAGGCTGCCAGGATGAAGAGGGTGAGTGTTATCTGTCCTAAAAGTGGGTAGCTTGGATTCACCATAAGGGTGAGTGAGAAATAAGCTTGCTGCTAGGTGATCTTGCTGTCTTCTGCCCGCTGTGAGCTTTTTCTGCACTGTGACTCTCCTCTGCCAAGCCACCCTGCCAGCTATGGTCTGAAACCTTTACTAACTATGAGCCAAAGTAAACCTTCCTTTAAATGATGAGTGCCAGGTATTTTGTGTCAGCAGCATAAGTAATGAAGACACATGCGTTGTCCCAGAGTAATGTAGGAGTGATGGACTATTCCATCACTTCCCCATGTTAACCATACGACATGGACTTTTCAAATGTATACCTAATCATGAACTGCCTCGAGTCATAAATAACAGTCTTACACAAAGAAGTCTAAAGGATGAACAAAATATTTTTCCAACTGTTCAATGGTGAATATAGAGTATAAAATCAGGCAGAAGCCAGTAGGAATCAATTCTACAAGTTATGTGGCATCCATCTCTTGACTTTTACAGGTGTGGTGTTTCGCCTGAAGTCATTCTCAAGGTCCTTAGGATGAATGTGTCATGAGAATGCCAAGAGTCGCTCCAATCCTCGTTGGCTTGATGAGATTGAAGGTAGTTCCAAAGCAACATGAAAATAGAGGAAAATTCTGGAAAAGAAGGGAGCTGCATTTATATATGCAAACACTGTATCTATGTCCAAACAGTGCATGCATGATGTATGTAAAATTTTAAAGAGAAAATTCATTTAGGAGTCAAAAGCTCAGGAAGAATCCCAGAATTAGAATGACAAATAGAAATCTATTTACTATTTAGGTAGTATTTAGTTCCATATAATCAAATACAGACAGCTGGAGTGTCTATCATCCAAAAAGAGAAAAAGTGGAAAATGGAAAGTTGAATAACATCAAATATATGTATATGCTCTCCTTATGGTATTCCATTTTTGTTTTAAAATGTTTTGTGTTTAGACTTACCAAGGTGACAGATAACCTCTTTGCCTCATATTTCTTTTTTTTCTTTTCTTTTCTTTTCTTTTTTTTTTTTTTTTTTTTTTTTTTTTTTTTTTTTTTTTTTTTTTTTTTTTTTTTTTTTTTTTTTTGTCTTTTTGAGATAGGGTCTCACTATGCAGTTCCGGCTGGCGTTGAGCTCACTTTTTGTAGCCTAGGCTGGTCTCGAACTCGCACCGACCCTCCTGCTTCAGCCTCCCAAGTGCTGGGATTACAGGTGTGCGCCACCATGCCCAGCTGCCTCATATTTCTACAGAATCATGACATACAACTTTTATATTTTGTTCTTATAACAACTACCCCGTAAGTATTAGCTATTTTTTAACCAATACGTATATTCAACATTCAGTGTCGTCATTGCTTTATTACAGTTTTTACATCTCTCCTTTAGTTATCTGAAATTAAGCTTTAAATCATGTTGGTTATCACTTTTATCAATTTATGGGCATTGCATTTCCTCAGTACCTTTATTTATTTATTTATGTATTTATTTATGTATTTATTTATTTTCATGCATATACTTAGTACATGGTCTGGCTATGCTGCCTTGATTCATAGTGATCCTCCTGCTTTCAGTCTCCCTACCACTGGGATTGCAGGCATGCACCACCAGGCCTGGACTGAGTCACTGGCTCAGGGGTGGGGCGGGGCTGGCATGGCATTTAGAACCAGGAACAGGAACCCTGTTCCTGATCATGCCAAAGCACGTGCTTAGTCTGCTGATCTACCTCGCCTGGCCCAGTACCTGTATTTTTTTTTTTTTAAGTTAACTTAATGGCTTTCTCGTTTAATGACAGCTGGCTTAAAGATACAATTTTCAGAGCCATTGTGTTAACACTGAGAAGTTGTGTTTTCCTAATATTTTAATCTTTAAAAATGATGTGACATTTTTCCAAGGGATGCATTGGTTTCTTTCCTCTTTTAGCAAACCAGTATTATTTCTGGAAGAGGTCTTCTGCAGGATCTTTTTACACAATCATTTTCAAGGTGCAGCATGGAACGTTTCGATTATATAGCAAACTTTGTTTTATTCAAGTAAATTAAGCAGTAATTATCATGTTTTCCCCTTTTAGTTTTCTTCAGTAAAACCATAAGTACCTTCTGCTTTTCCTTATTTCTGTGCCTATGTCTCTCTTAATTCATTTAATTTCCATTTAATTTCTCTCATGCTATCTTTCATATACTTGTTCATACTTTGCATAAAACTCCTTTCCCTTTTTCTTCCTGTTCTATATGATTCCATTTTGGTAGCAAGAATTTTTTTGTCTTTTTAATCTCTGTTAGTCAGCTTCTCATTACTATGATAAAATGCTTGCAATAAATTAGTGTTAAAAGAAAATAAAAGCTTTTCTCAGGATTTTACTTGTCTAAAATCTGTCAGACAATGGTCCTTTGGAGCTACTGTGGGTGGCCTGTGATGGCACAGAGCATTGTAGAGGGGTGCATGTCAAGGGCAGGCTATTGCACTCATTATGCCCAGGACTGATAGGCAAGGCCAGGGAAGGGGCTTGGATTCCAAAGATGTGGCCCAAATGATGTCACTTCCTCCCATTAGACCATGGCTTCTAATGATCACATATTGCCTAATTGAGTACCAAGCCTCTTATACATTAGCTTTTAGGAGACAATTATCCGAACTATGGTAGAAGTTTCTCTTTTTTTTTTCCACCCCCTGGGATATTTGGAGCCTCATTGTTTCTTATTTGAAGGAGTGCCTGAGTTATTTAAATACTCTTCCTTTGAGGAATTGTGGAGTTTTCTGTTTTGTTTTAATTTTCATTTTTCCCCTTTAAATTCACTGTGAACCTGATGAGCTATCCTTTTCAGGATTTAGAAATACATCTCATTTCGGGAACATAGTTTTTCCTTTCAAATTTTCTGAGCCCAGGGTCATCACATTTTGGCTTTGACATATCTCTGAATGGTATTATTTTTAGAGAGAATAGATACAGAAGCTGAGGGGTAAAGAACAGAGACACAGACACCATTGATCTTCCTCTATCATCTTTGAAAACAACGTTCATGCTGTTCTATGTGTGAGACCAGATTTAAACCAGCAAAAATGCCTCCTGCCTTACAGTGGAGCCATCCATGTGACAGGTTCCATTCACTGTGTGACGATTTAACATGCACTGAAGCAGATAACAAGCTCAGACTTCCTGGCTCTCTGTCCTATTTTATGGGTGGACCCAGTGTTAGCCTACTTTCTATGCATACGTTATATCTGCAAGGTTTGATTAAGTCATCCATGCCTAGAACACTCATGCAATAAATACGTGTTTACGATTGCTTGCCCCTCTTATGATGGACCAAGGTCA
This sequence comes from Myocastor coypus, assembly GCA_004027025.1. Lineage (NCBI taxonomy): Eukaryota > Metazoa > Chordata > Mammalia > Rodentia > Myocastoridae > Myocastor > Myocastor coypus. Next base: position 18,100 of record PVJA010020787.1, on the reverse strand, counting down.
CAGCAACTTCCCAACATAGTTAGAATTTCCTTTCCCTTTGCCTGTCCTTCTATCATGACTAGCTTTGCACTACGTTGGATGAGTTGGCAAGAATGCCGTCCCAGTAGAATCATTCAGACTTTATAGGGTATGATTGACAGTGTGTGTCAACACCAACACAAAGGAAGCCAAGAGTGTCTCCATCAGTCTCCCATTTGCTTAGACAAGATACTCGACCCCCGCAATTGAAAGGAGGAGAGAGTTATCATGCCTCACAATTTGAATGGATCCACTCCATGGCAGGCCAGGCCCAAGGTTGAGATGGCATGGTGAAACACACGTTGGATTGAAGCTGTGCCATGCACAGCAGCCAAGAAGAAGAGACAGGGACAGCCAGGGACAATGACCTACCGCTTCCGACTAGGCTCTGTTGCTGATCATGTGATACCTGGGGAACATTGAAATCTCAATGTTATTTCACCCTTCACCCTGAAAAGGTTTATATCCATCTCATGAAGCAAAATGAATTTAGTTCATCTCTAAGCGAGCCTGAAGTGTTTGCAGTTGGAGAACTGGCGAGAAGTCCTCGCCCAAGAGCCCTTCAGAGAATCAAAGCAAACTCGTAGCTGTGAGATTTTGTAAAAATCAGAAAAGTATGCGTGAAACGTTTCCAGCATAAGATGATGCATGGCAAATATTCCCATCTGAAAGGAAGGAATAAGGAGATAGACACTGGATCAAAGTGAGACCAAATCCAGCAGGGCAAACATTACAGCCTATGGCTTCATGTCCAGCACGCAGGGAAGACTGTGGTGAGATGCAAGACTCAGAAGGCTTGGGTAGCCCTGCCCAGTTGGCTTTGCTGGCTTCGGCTCACATGGCCTTGTTCTCAGTCTCATAGATGATTTGAGAAGAGGAGTTTTCCTCTGTTATATCTTTGCGCCATGCCTCTCTGCTTGGAGCCAGCCAGCTTTGGACTGAATCCACTTGAAACTCCACAGACCTCTCCTTCTATAAACTGTGGGTGTTGGGTACTGCGTCCCAATGCTTGGGACGTGACTAATATACACAGAAAGACATGGAGTACGACTGGCTTACATGAAATCTGCTGAAAGTCATTCCATAGCCTCCCACGGCATCTTCTTTCACCCACGCCTGATAACTGTGTCCAGAATTCAGCACTGGGGTCTACCTCAAAAAAGTGCCTATTTTCTGCTTCTAATTTGATGCCCAGCTTTTTCTGCTGCAGGCAGGTGTTTCTACTTGATTCTAATCCTAACACAATATTAAGTCTCATGCGTGTCAATTCTTATTCGTATTTCTCTTTCTGTCTTTCTTTTTTTTTTTGAAGAAAAAGAAATGCAAGATTTTTGCTTTGTTATTTTCACATCCAGGAAAAGTTTCTGGTAGGCTTTAGATGAAATGAAGAGCACCACGATGATCTCCCTGCCTCTAAGGTTTCTAGCAGTCGCTTGCCTTGGAATTTGCAGCTTGCTGAGTTTTTTTGGTGTCAGGATAGCAGTCATGATCAGATCTGGTGATGTCAACTCATGCTAACAACTCTCACACAGAGTATAAAAGCTGACTGCTGATTTAGTAAATTTCACTGGGAATTATAGTTCTGCCAGGACATAATGTTCACATCTCCCCAGTCGGTGTATTTTCCCTCCAGTGAACAGGCTACATAGAAAAGCAATTTATTACAGGATAATTTGGTGAGCATGAATCAGAATAACATGAGTTAGGAGCATGTTTTCTGGCTCAGGCCTAATACCTCAATGTGCCCATCACCAGAAGCAGATCCATCCAGAAGAAAGGAGTGGTTACCATGACAGGAGGGCCCCAGCATAGTGCATGCTGGGACAATCTCAGCCAACACCTGCATCTTATTCTTTAGTTTTACGCTTCTTTGGCAGGAAAAAATAGAAACATTTTTTAAAAATCTGATTCATATAATCAGCACCACTAATGTTTCTTATTCTTTCTTGGTTGTTTTTCTCTCTTCCAGGCATACAGAAAGATTGCTCTTTCCCATCCTGTTCGAGTTAAATGACATCATATAATTTACTGTTCAGTAACTTGAGAGTAGAAGCCATTAAGAGCCAGCATGTAGTCTGCAATATTTTCTGGTTTCTACTGAAGTGATTAGTGTAAATTCCATTTAACCTGTGTGCCTGAATGAGGATGACTTGGAGAAAGGTATTGGAAATAAATCCTATCTCTTAAGCAGGACATAGTGCTTTGACTTGTTTTTATTATTTTAGTTTTTGCAGAACCAGGGATGGAACTGATGACCTTGAACTTGCTAGGTAGTGCTTTAATGTTTTAAACAAATATCTATTTGAGGTTATTGGACTGTATGGCCAAATCTGATTCTGATTAATTTTACTTGTACTTTGAAGCAGAAAATGATAGAAAACAACCTTGGGTGAGAAATATTGACTAAATAGTTTATATTATATAGAAAGGACCTTTTATTCCTCAAAGGCTAGAAGCCATGAGTTCTCGGTGTATAATGACTGAATGCCATGGTACCTCAGTACATAGATGCTTCTGTTTGTAAATAATTTTATCCCCAAACAGAAGCCTTGGTAACATTTGCTTCCATTCGTGAGCTTTGAAGTGTGTGATGAACGTGATCATGGCCACTGTCCCTGCACAGTACGAATGTGGTCATCTTACCCTAAAATGTGAAACGCATAAAGGTCATGGACTGAAGTGCCACTGTGCTTATATGAAGTATTCACATTAAGTGCAACCATCCATCGTTTAGTAGAGAAAGAGATAGATAAAAGAAAATGAGAAGGCAAATCTTTCATGAGAGTTTTGTGACTCAGAAATCTGGGTGTGGTCATTGCTGGTAGAACTGACTGAAAAAGAATAGAGTAGCAAAAATATGTTTGAAAGAATTGTGTCATCAAAACATATCAACATCCTGGACTTAAATAGACTATGGCTGTTTGAAACTTTAGAAAGATCCCAGGGTTCTAACTATTTTCAGGAGAGCAGTGATCTGAGAGAGTGGCTTAACTTCCAAGAAAAACATCTTGTTTATGTCCAATTCAGATATAGCTGTGGAGGCTGATTTAAAAAAAAAAAAGAAAAATTACAAAGAATATGGATCTGGGGAGAAAATTAGGTAAATTATTTCTCAAGTAGGAGAAACAAAGCCTATTTAAAAGTCATCATCCATCAATTTGAGAGAGACAGTGGTCAGTGTGTCTCTGTAGAGATTCCTAAAGACAAGTGGCTCTTTTTTATGTGGGACCAGTGTTATGCTGTGTGATTTCCACTCGATTCTTTCCAGATAGCTGTGATGGTTGTCTAAGTTATATTACTGTATATTGGATTTAGGAGAGTTTGAAGACCTTCAAATCAGGAAGATCTGAGTCCAGACCACATTAGGTTGTGACAGGAATCCATTCACATTCTTTAACTCTCTTGCACTGTGAAAGAATGCTGTGACAGAGTAAACTTTTGGGTTGCTTCCTTTGGTGGGGGAAGGTCATGTTTAGAGGCTGGCTGGAGAGAGAGAGAGAGAGAGAGAGAGAGAGAGAGAGAGAGAGAGAGAGAGAGAGAGAGAGAGAAATTATTTGCTTACTAGAAGGGTAAACCTAGCCATTAGAGCTATCTGCAATCTTTCAGTTCTTTTTTGCTTCCTACAAACCTCACACGACCATAACCTTTTATCCTTTGATAACTTTGATGAACTTTTGCTTTTAGCTAATGAAATACAGTAAATTAAACTGTGTAGTTTCTGGAAAAAAAAAAGTCAAGCATCGAGTCCAGGATTTGTTTTCCTCTTTTTCCAGTCACTAGCCACATCCCAGATGGAGGAAGATCTGTCATCCTCAGTACCTGTGTGACAGATTTGAAATGTGAATATAGGGAAACTTATGGTGTTTTAGACACTAACGTACTGGAAGGGTTTTTGCTGTGGCAGAAAATAACACAATAATGATCCAATTTCAACCTAGATCAGATGATCAATTTTTCTAATCATTTACAGAATTCAACGAAATATTAGTCAATACCAAAATATGTCATGAACAAGTTGATGTTCATCAGGAATGTGGTAATGTTTTAACACAAGAAAAAGTGTAAGTGTAATTCACTGAATTAATTGTGGGGAAAAAACATATAATCTCTCAACAGAAATAGAATACAAAATTGATAAAATTCAAGGGACATTCACAGTGCAACTGTAAATGAGCCATACATAGAAGGATATTAACTAAATATGACACAACCTGGCTATCACAATCCTACCACGTGCAAAATTATAAATAGAGAAACTATGAATATTTCCTTTAGATTTAGGAACTAGACAGACTTTGCTACTTATATTACTTGTATTTAATAATATATTGGAAGCCTTAAATTGTAGGACAAATTAAATAAAATCACTCAAGAGTATAAATATTAAAAAATAAAAGTGTTATTTGCATATTATTTATATTTATAAGAAATTCAAAGCACCTAGTGTAGATCAGTGGGGCTGAAGAAGGTTGCTGGATATAAGATCAGCCCCTAGGTACTAAGTCCAATCACCAGACAAACTATTGCTAGTAGCAAACAAAAATATAAAAGATGTTACCAGCCGGACCTGGTGGCACAGGCCTGTAATCCCAGCACTTGAGAGGCTGAGGCAGGAGGATCGGTGCGAGTTCAAGACCAGCCTGGGCTACCAAAGCGAG
>PVJA010020787.1:0-13324 GCA_004027025.1 Myocastor coypus | reverse complement strand
ATATTCAGATATGAACTTGTAAAAAGTTACAGAAAGTATTACAATATTTAAAGAAGAGGACTGATAGCATGTGATGACGAATGGGAAAACTTGGCATTGTATTAATGATAATTTCCGAAGAGGATCTACAGATTAAATATAACTTCAATTAAAATCCCAACAGGACCATTTTGTGAAAATTCGGCATTTGATTATCAAGTGTTTATGTACGTCCACTTTGGAAGCCAAGATAATCAGGAAAATGATGAAAGGTGAAAGAAATATTTATAGTTTCTCTATAATTTTGCACGTGGTAGGATTGTGATAGCCAGGTTGTGTCATATTTAGTTACTATCCTTCTAGGTATATCTCATTTACAATTGTACAACAATATATGTCAAGACTCATTATAGGACGGTAGAGAATAAGAGATTGAGTTATTAGGAGTTGGCCGATTGATGATTGTAAGTGAAAACGCAGTATCAGACCTGCCCATATGTGGAATTGAGATATATATCACTGCCACATCATGAATCAATGGAGAAATGAAAACCTAAATAATTGGTCCAGTGGCCATCTGCATACAAATAACTCTGAACATAGATGCAGCTGGGCATTGTGAAAGATCAGTTTCAAAAGTACAAAAAGCACTAACTGTTGGAAACATAGCCCATCCAGGAGAAAGCACGTGTGCTAAGAGTAGCACAAGATACTAAATAAGATTTTAAAAGTTTGAAGTGCAAGTAGAGCAAAGTAGGTAATTTAGACCATGCTAAAATTAAGGAGTTGCACTTATCTACATATATCTTTTAGAAAGGTAAATATGCAGGTTATAAATTGAAAACACTTCATTCAATTACAAAGTTAATGAAGAATTTATATTGTGATAATAGCTGAGTTATACATAGGTAAAAGGAAAAAATCTGATATTACACAGTAGAGTTGCTACATAATAATCATAATACAAGGAACATGAAATAATATAGGAAACTTCAAGAAAGGAATTGAATGTCATTGCCAAATAGGAATGATAAATGTTTCAGGAGATAACATGTGTAATCATACTTAATTATTATGTAATGCACAATATGTATTCACACATGACAGTTCTCCTTTAACATATACAATTTTTACATACTTATGTGTCAGTGCAAACCTAAATATTAGCAAATAGTAGGAATTTAAAAAAATCTTGAGATCAGGAGAAGAAAATAATTCCATGTATATGGGAAACATTTGAGTTAATAAAATAGAAACATCTCATATAATCAATAAGCTTAAGGAGGATCTTATCTTTTCTTAGTACTCAGAAATCAAGGCTTACAAACCACTACCTCAAGAAAATACTATTTTACCAGTTGTCAACATTGGAGATATCTAAAACATGAAGTGATAAAAGTGTTTGTGTGAATATATTATGCTTAGACATTAATGGTGAGAGCATTCTTTTGTCTGGATCCATCTTATAAATTGTGTGCTGGAGAGGCTGTGGGGAAAAAGGAAGCCTTCTGCACTATTAGTAGGAGTGCAGACTGCTACAACCTCTGTGGACATCCGTGTGGAGATCCCTTAAAAATCTAGGCTTCCAGATCACATTCAAGCTAGCTATTTCCTTCCTAGGTATTTTTCCAGAACTGAAAACTTCATACCACAGCAATATATGGGCCCCCATACTTATCATAGCTAAATCCTGTCATAGCTAAATCAGATGCCCATCAACTGAAGAATGAATAAAGAAGATGTGGTATATTTTACACAATGGAGTATTATTCACCTACAAAACAGAGTAAAACTGAATCTTTTGTTGGTAAATGGACGCAACTAGAGAACATAATCTTCAGTGAAATAAATCAGACCTGCTTGTGCAATCGTCATATTGCCTCCTGAAAACCTGAGAGGCAGAGAAATGGTCTCTGAAGGGTACGGCAGATAACGGGAAAAGGGAATGAACCTATGCAAAGGGAAAGAGTTGCTGAGCTGAGGAGGAGGACAGGAGAGGGCGTGGGGGAAAGAGCTTTACCTAGGCGCGCAAGCAGGATGCTCTCAACCACCGTGCTGCGCATTTCTGCTCGTCTATGGAAAGAAGCAGTTAATGCTTTGATTTGTTTCATTTCCTTTTTGCAGTTGTGTGTACTTCTCTCCTTAATTGCTTATACATTTCTTTCTACTTTCTTCTTTCAATTTTACAAGTATATATCCGGTGATATGAATCAGTGGTTGGAGGACAGTGCTATGCACTACAAGAAATGCTGTGACATTGTGTTATAATTTTAAGTGAAATTCTGTATCATTTGTAATTTTTTCTGTTTTAATTCTAATTTGTACTTTAATTTCTAATTTAAATTTAATTTCTAATTCTGTTTTAATTCTAATTTGTACTTTCTCTCTCTCTCTCTCTCTCTCTCTCTCTCTCTCTCTCTCTCTCTCTCCCTCTCTCCCACTCTCTCTCCTCTCTTGCAAGGTCTCACGACACAGATTCATAGTGATCCTCCCGTTTCCTGCTTCCCAAGTGCTAGGATTACAGGTGCAGGCCACCATGCCCAGACTCCACTGCTGACTCAGCATGCCTCAGTGCGGTGCCGGGGTGGCAGGCGGGGCCAAGAACTGAACCCTGGCCCCTGTGCTTCCCTAAACAAGTGCTTAGTCTTCTGAGCTATACCACCAGTCCTTGTACTTTCTTTAAATAATAATAATAATAATAATAATAATAATAATAATAATAATAATAATAAAACATAATCTGTCTCACCATTCAAGAATATATTCAGTGACCCACTATTTCTATGTCTTTGTACATATGAGTATAAGAGAATTTTGGCCTCTGTGTACTTAAGTGTGTTTATAAGGACTTACAGTTGTCATGTACATGGAAACAAAATCCTGATAAAGAGAAATGTCAACTGAGAGAAAATGAACACGAGTCTGACATCATCACCCCAGGAAACATTACACAACCTGGGAAATGAACTCCAACTGGATGTGTGCAAACGCAGATGAATTTCATGAATCTCTCAGTTATTCTTCTCTTGTTGTTAGGACAAATATCTGACACCCAGAATTAAGGAAGGAAAGATTTATGTAGCTCATCATTAGTGGAGGTTTCGGTCCACATGCAGCTGGCTCCAAGGCAGACCGGCATGTGGAAGAGGACAGCAGTTCATGGCAGAAGAAAACAGCGGAAGAGGAAGAGCAAACAGGAGGAGTAGTGGGGTAACACCGGCCACAGACAGCAAGGCGGTCTGTCCACCTCAGGCTGAGTACAGCACTCACACCTATTATCCGAGCAGCGCTCATACCCATCATCTCAGCAGTGGATTAGAAATTAATCACAACATCTAGAAGCCTGCTCCATAACTGCATGAGGCTGTGGGGGGATAACCAGACACAAACCATAGCAATGTGTAATTCTAAGAGAAAAACAAAACAAAACAAACAAGTCATAACAAATAACATTCTGTCCTTTATGTTAAGCTCACAAATGAAAACCAATGTATATAGGTATATTATGGTTTATGTATAGTTGTCCCCCAAAGCCTGATGCAGTCATAGGCAGGGGCTTCTATAGATTGAGACTTGACTCATGAGTCACCGGGATTATGTGTTTTAGTACTGATCTAGAGTTTGAGACTTGATCCATGATCCCTGGGATTATGTGTTTTAAGTACTTCTGGAATTATGGGTGTAGCCTAAGGCGGATAGGCTGAGGCAGAGAGCTTGAATGTAATATAAAGAGAGACAGAGAGGAAGACTGAAGCCATTGCTTTCTGCTGCCCTGTTTGGTTGGCTGCCTCTGCCACCATTTTTGCTGCTGTTCTGCTGCCATGAACTGGATGCTCTCTGCCCTGTTCCACTCAGCCTTGGGCCAGCCGAATATGGACTGAAACCTCCAGTAACTGTGAGCTAAATAAATCTTTTCTTCCTTCTGGGAATGTCAGGTCTTTGTCCCAGGAATGAGTAAAGAGTAACGAAGACAAGGTAGCTAGATTGTAAAAGTCCAAAAGGTAATCAAATTTATGTTATGGTAGGTGTAAGGAAATGAGATCTGGAGAGAGAAGAGAGGTTCTTACTAGGTCATTAGCGAAAGTTCTGGTCCTAGGATGAACTGTACCTTTCTAGGTATTCCAAGGCAAAAAACTAAAATTATACAAATGAATGAAGAGCCAAGGGCCACGTCTGATTTAATTCTGTTTCTTTTTTATATCTAGGCTAAGAATTAGCTATATTATTTGAATTACTTGATAAAGCATTTTATACTTACTATAAAGAAGTAAATTTTCACAGGGCATAAAAGAGTTGGACTTTGCTCAGCTACCTTCATTCTCCTTTCTACTGCTGATGTCCCCGGAAACAGTACCCACTCATGTTTGCAGGGTCCCTTACTCATTATCTAACTTCTTTCTTGCTTTCAAAATTTAGCTGTCATCTCTCCTGTGCATCTCCTTCCCATACACTCTCTTGGTCCTTATGCATTAGTACTATTTTTAAAAATTCCTTCTACTGTGTCCTCATTGAGAGCTTCATAGGGTCATTAAATTCCTCTCTGTGTTTTCTTGTTTATTTACTGGTCTAGTTGGAAGAAAAAGAAACAATGCAGAATTTCTAAACAAAACGATAGGAAATGAACAATAGGCAACCATATTACGTATTGTGATCTTCAAAGTCGTTGTTCAGAGGACCACATAATACGCACTCAGAATGGGTCAGACAAGCATTAACTGTTCCTTTTAATAAACGGGTAGAAATTACCTACACAATTATCTTAGCTATCATATAGGTTAGATTTTTCCCTTTCTTCTTTCTGTTTTTCTTTTCTCCATCCAATTATTCTTTCTCTTTGAGCAGTTTCTAGCCCTTTCACAATACCTATTATACCTTTTGGATGTTATTTACCACCTAAACTATGTTAAGAGAGCACCAGTCCAGCCCCAGTTGCAGCAGAGCTTGAGTAGTGGTGGCCAAGCTATGAGACATGTTGAAAAAATTTCAGTATTCTTATTTCATTGCAGTGTTGGTACTTTGAGCTGAATCAGTGGGTTTGAGGTTGTAGTTTGAACAATCCTCTCATACATATGGATACATATATATGGATATATATATATACATATATATATATATGTGGAAATTGGCTTCATACTCAAAATATATACATATTTTATGTGCATTGATAGTCAAATACAATACAGAAAATAGGTATGTCATGGAGCATGTACATTCCAATGGAAAGCAGAGTTTTACTTTCAAGTCTACTAAGTTATGAATGCTCATTGGTGGGGAGCAATGAGTAGGCGTTGGCAAATGGACCAATAGACGAAAGAGAGGAAGAGATCTACAATTTAGTGCAATAGGGAATGAGGGAGTGAGACAAGACATATGTGCTAAAACTAGTGCATGATTAAGATGTTGAAGTTATCATTAAAAATAAAATGTTCTGTATACAAAGTGATGTTACACCTCTGGACATATTAATGTATTCCTTTTCATTTACTTCTGTCTGCTTTTTGCAGCTTATGAAAATGTGTGACCCCAAGCTAGGAAGTTGTAAAATAACAATCATCGCTTTGAGGATGATCTTTGGCATCAGGATGATGTTGTCTAGCCCTGAGATTTCCTTCTTAGGAATTAATCTAACAGTGTGGAAATTAGAAAAACTAAAGTGTGACTTTTCAGTGCTAAGATGTCTGAGCAGGGGACTGAAGGTTTGAGGCTGATATGACCAGAAGCCTCCAGAGACCTCCTTTTTCTGCTGTTGTTTAGAGCGCATTCTCATGGACTCTTGTCAACCTATTGCTCCCTTTTGGTCTTTGCTATCTTAACAGAAACTATCTGCACATGCTCATGACAGAGGCCTGCTCCGTCACACACAAATGGTGCTCCCAAAGAGAAATTGCCTTCCTCTAGGTCTAACTCTGCTCTCTCATCTCCACAGGTTTCTTTCTTGTTACTTTACCCATAATATTTTTGGAGGAATTGGCCTCATAATGTGTCAGGAATATTGAGCAGTCAAAGCTTCTTTCTATCTGGAGCACATTCAGAGGGAGGGTGGACTCGAACCTAGCGCCCCACTGCTAGTCACCACACACCTTCCAGAAAGTAACGCCATCACTGAGATGAGAAGTGATTTAAATGCAGTTATATATCAGAGCAGGCAACTCTCTAGTCTCCCGGATGGCATTGCTTCTTAGTATTTTGTGGGAATGATTCCGGTTTTGACAGTACTTTAGGTGGGACTTGCATTTGGAAGGCTTATGGATATGAGGCCCTGGGACCTTCGAATAGCGAGAAAAGTGCTGCTAGCAGCAACAAACCTTATGGTACAGAGGAAATTAAATGGGCTTACTCACTGCTTTAGAGAAATAAAGTTGGAGATAGGAGTATAATTTATGGTATTTGATTCATTCATGAAAACTCCCATGACATTCCATATTTATAGCCAGTTAATTTAGTGTTGACATGTGTGAGGATTTTTTTTTTTTAATTAGTCTTGTTAGTGTAGTAAGTCCCAATCTCATATGGAGAAATAAAAATTATATGACTAGAAAGCAGTTTGCTTAAGGTAAGTTTCCATTACCCTAAGATGTCATTCATTTTTGAAACAGGATAATGTAAATTTTTAAAAACCCATGAAATATGCTTAAGTACACAAAAATGTATCTTTAAAGAAAATGATTCTGTTTTGAGAATAATAGCAAAAATTCCTCTTGAATATTACAGATAAAGAAAAAAATGTTCATTTTTATCTCCACTGTATGAACCCTACTCTCTCACACAACCAAATAATAGATTATGGAAAATATATTTCAATAAACATTTAAATTAATAAATGAAAACAATTAAAAATTAGAATATAACTATATTTCAACTCCAATGGATTATTTCATCTAAGATTAATCCTCAACAGCTGATAATATCATAAAAAGAACAAAGAACCATGATCAGCTTCCTGGTTTAAAATACACACACACACACACACACACACACACACACACACAAACAGAATGCAACATGTACAGTTTGGGAAAAGGCACTGTAAATGAAAATGATCAAGCATCTGGGTGTAACTGACAATTTTCTCGAAATTCTGAGGACAGAAAACATATGGAAATACACCCTGCTGTAGCACAATCTCAATCAAAATCTCAGCAGAATTTTTAATTGATATTTTTGCAATATTGATATGGAAATTCAAAGGACAAAGAATACTGTGGAGAGTTTTGGAAAGAACAAGTGTCGAGAATGTGCGCTATCTGATGTCAAGTCTCACTTGTGAGCAATCAACATATATAAGTCAGTAGAATAGAATTCATGTCTTAAAAATAAACTTTGCCTACATTTTTAATGGATTTCTATAGAACTCACACAGCGAAAGAATTCTGCTTTCAATGAAGTAAAAATAGAATGGAAATATATACAGCATTTGCATCCATACACAGTGCTCAGTCTCTCTCTCTCTCTCTCTCTCTCTCTCTCTCTCTGTCTGTCTTTCTTTCTCTCTGTCTGTCTGTCTGTCTGTCTGTCTGTTCTTCATGTTTTTTTTGATACAGTGTTTCACTACAAAATTCAGGAGCCAGGAAGATAGTTCAGTAGAATAAGCTCTTGCCTGGCTAGCGCAAGGGTCTGAGTTCAATCCCCGGTCCTGCAAAAAAAAAAAAAAAAATTCAGATTCATAGTGATCCTTCTGTCTCAGCCTCCCCAGTGGTGGGATTACAGGTGTGCCCCACAGTGACTGTTTTTGGTAGAGGTATGGCAGGTCTGGGGCATTTCGGATGGCACAGCATGGAGTACCAGGGATCCAACTTGGAACCTTGAGCTTGCCAGGTTGGCACTTGGTCCACCAAGCCATTTCCCTTTCCACATAAGTCACTTCATGTATTTATTTTTACTTTTTAAAAAAAAAATTTTTAATGTATTCGGTACAGGGTCTCCCTATCCAAATTGGACTCATGGTGATCCTCCTCTTTTCAGTCTCCCTATTACTGGGATTACAAGCATGCCCCACCACGTGTGGTCTCAGTAGCCAGATTAGTGCATTTCCGGCTGGCGTATGTAGTTGCCAGGGGCTGCACCCCAGTTCTTGTGGTTGTCTAAGCAGGCACTTAGTCTGCTGAGCTATCTTGCTGGCCACTGTAACAGGACTTAAAACTTCAAGCTTGGAAACATCATAAGAAATTGAAAAGGCAAAACTCACATGAGGAGAAATTAGTCATGATATTTGCATCTGGTTTATATCTGATTCAAATTTTGATCATATTTAAATATGGTTTGCATCCTATTATGGATTAGATTCAGCTGTCCCCCAATAGCCTCATACATTCTCCTTGGTGGGGCTTCCAGAAGGGACTGGACCACAGCTGTGGAGTCTGGACTGATTCACTTCTTTTTTACTTTTTCTTTTTTGGTGGAACTGGGGATTGAACTCAGGACCTCGCACTTGCTGATCAGGCACTTGTGCCCCTGAACTATCTCCCTAACCCCTTACTTTTTGCTTCAGAAGTGTGGGTGATGGGTTCAATGCACAGGCCAGGCCCACCCTGCATGTGGGCGTCAGGAACCAACAGTCTTAAGACAGGAATGGAATAAAAAGGGAAGGAAGGAGGAAGGCTTTTTACCCTCTGTGCTGTGGGCATTATACCTTGGAGCAGGTAGAATGCTGGGCATTATACCTTGAACCCAGTGACTGTATCTGAAACCTCTATTAATTGTGAACCAAAAAAAGCTATCTTCCTTTAACTTTCTTTTTAATTTTTATTATTTTATTTTTTTCTTGTTTCAGAACTTTTGTTTGTTTGTTTATATATTTATTTATTTTTATGAGTGGCTCAGCCTGCCCTGAGGGTTGGGCTGGTGCAGCATGTGGTGCTGGGGATCGGACCACGGTTCCTGCAGCCGCCTAAGCTTTCCTAAGCTGGTGCTTTAGACCACTGAGCTATCCTGCCGGGCCCAATCCTCCTTTAACTTTGGATGATTGGGTATGTTGTCTGAGTTAGGAGACAGTAACTAAGACAACTTCATAATGAACATGTATAAAGCACCTGTTTAGGCAGAGTGCAGCAGCTGGGATTCAATCCCCAGCATGCTGTGCTGGCTCTGTTCCCAGGGGCACGCTGAGGCAGCGATTGAGGCTGGGCATGGTGGTGCACACCTGTAATCCCAGCACTCGGGAGGCTGAAAACAATAGGATCGCTACGAGTCCGATCTGTGTAGTGAGACACTGAACACCCTGTAGGCCCTGTACCAAATACATTTAAAAATAAGCAATTGTAATACTGAAGAAAAATGTATGCATATACCAATGAACAACACAAATTTGAATAATATTTAGACAGAGGTATACTAAGGAAGATACACAAACAGCCAGTATGCTAACGGTGTTTATTATTTTATTCATAAGACAACTTGGAGTTAAAACGATAACACAACTTATTGTATGCTTGGCAAAATGGCTATATTTGATATTTAAATGATTTGGCTTTAAAATCATTAAGGAAAGAAATATTTCAGCATCTCTTTTTCCTTCTTTTTTACAACTTTATTTATTTAAGTTATGGCTGGCTCAGCCTGCCCTGGGTGTGGGACTGGCACAGCATGTGGTGCCAGAGATGGAACCGTGGTCCTTGCATGTTTGCCTAAGCTTGCCTAAGCAGGCGCTTTACACCTCTGAGCTATCTCACCAGTACCGCCCCCCCTTTTTTGTCTTCTTGAAAGTAACAAATACGTTTTGACCCTGAATCTAATTTTTAAAGATACTTAGCAATTATTGATTGAATATTTATTCATCTCTGAGCTAAATGAGTAACTGGTCCATTTAACAGCAGCTTTTATTTATAGTAACTTCTAAATTTGATACTAGTATCTTTAGTTTGGGTTTCAAGACAAATGTGGCTTATTAATATCACATAGTTTGGCTCAGCATGTGGTGCCAGGGATTGAACTTTGGTCCCTGCCATTCTGCAGTTGCCTAAGCCTTCCTAAGCAGGTGCTTTGGACCGCTGAACCATCTTGCCGGCCCATGCTTACTGGTTTCTATGTTCTCTTGAGGCTTTATTTTACTCCTCTCTCTTTTTTATTTTACTACTGTGCTCATTACTAAGGGACAACCAACAACATAATAACCACAGAAGATCCAGAAGAGTTTATACATAGTCTGCCAAAAATTTATGTATATATCAGCACTTGGGAGGCTGAGGCAGGAGGATCAGGTGTGAGTTCAGGACCAGCCAGGGCTACAAAAGGGAGCTCATGGCCAGCCTGAACTGCATAGAGAGACATCAGGAGAGGAAAAATTTTCACAAGTCTTGTAATGTCAAATTTACTGAGACATCATGTGGTTGATATGTTACCTTTGACTTCTACAATTACAGGAGGTGCTCAAAGCGGTGCCCATTAGCTATCAGACATTTATTAGTACAGCAAATTGCTGAAATGTGTATACATTCTTTGTTTCCCTCTCTCTCCATATGTATAATGTATATATTATATGTTATTATATAATATATATATATAATAGTATATGCAATATAATGCATATTGCAATATACAATAATATGTTGCAGAAAAGTATAAAGTACACATATGTGTACATAAATATGCATGTTATTTATTTATTTATTTTGCATATAGTCTCACTACATAACTCAGACCAGTAGTAATCATCCTGTCTCAGTCTCCCCTGCACTAGTATTACGGGTATGCAGCAACACTGCTGGTTTCAAGGTGGTGTGGCTCACCGTGGGCTCTGGGTTGTGAATGGCATGAATAGTAGGGATTGAGCTGGGTCCTTGCACTTGTGAGCCAAGTGCTTAGACCACGTATGAATTCTTCATATTTAGATGAGTATGCATTACCTGAATATGCATTCTGTTTTTTTTATTTTTTTTTTATTATTATTATTATTTTTTTTTTGTCTTTTCAAGACAAGATCTCTCTATGCCGTTCAGGCTGGCCTTGAACTCCATTTTGTAGCCCTGGCTGGTCCTGAATTCATGCCCGATCCTCCAGTCTCAGCCTCCCAAGTGCTGGGATTACAGGTGTGTGCCACAACACCCGGCATTCTTAATATTTAATTTAAAAGTTACAGTGAAAGATACGTTGTCACTAATCCCCTTTAGTTCAAACACATTTCATCATTCTTAGCCACTTTCTGAAGCAGTTCTGGAAGTCCTCTTTCGTGCATGTCTTTGGTTACACTGTCATGGCTGCCTCAGTGTCTTAAAACTGACTAAAAACCTTTGCCTTTATGTTCATTTTGACATTTGGGAAGAGTTGGAGATTCCATGATGCCTGATCCGGTAAATAAGTTGGCAAGTACATACTGCAATATTTTTGTTGTTGGATGGCACTGGGGGGGAGGGCAGCATTCCCCAGAGCCTTGGTCAGATGTCAGAAAGAAAGTCCTGGAGAAACATTCCAGAATTGCTTCAGAATGTGGCAAGAATGCTGGGACAGGTGTATTTGAAGCCAGCAGACTATTTTGAGAGGAATTAACAGCAGTGGATGGATCTTTCATTGCATTCAATATTTTCTTTTTTATTTATGAATAGGTTTATTTATGATATTTACATAATAAGAAAGAAAATCTGAAACCCACAAGTGGTACAAAGAAACTGTTGTATTGTAAAACCATCGATATAGATGGACAGGCAAAAATTTCCAGGAAGATACAACAAAGAATTCAAGAGCACATAGATTATTTCTCAGTTTTACTTTGTCACTTTCACTGAGTTGGAATCAAACAATGGCTCTTTCTTTAGGCAGTCCTGAACTTGTGGAAACTAGTAAATTGTATTTTTTAGTAAGAGTTAATGGCCTATGCCCAGGCAGTACCCTCACTGAGGTAACGTGAAGTCACATTCAGTCTTCTCTCAAGCGTAACAGCTTTAGGTTAACCTAGAACTAGAAAAGCATCACCAGTATTTTGCAGATATGTAGGGATTTGGTAAGAAAAAACTAGCAAAGGATGAGAGCTGGAACAGGAGTGACCGGGCATGTTTCAAGCTCAACAAAAGCTCAATATTTTCAATTTAAACACTCACCAGGTATTTGTTTCTTTTACGTGCAGCAGGCATAGCGCATGTATAGATGTTTAGTCCCGTATTTCCCACCTCAGACAATCCAGGTAGTGAGTTTTCTTCCACACCTCCGTCCTGTTTTCTTTTCTTTTGTTGTCACCTCTAGGCCTGTTGTGGGTGGCTGGGCTTTGCATCCTTAACTCCCTGGTCATGGCAGAAAGTAACACTTCACTGCAGGGTCCAATACCTCGAGGTCTCAGTGTCATTATAAATACTTCATAATTTCACAACCTTAAAAGCATCTGCATAGTTCTCCCTGGGGCAATTTTTCTTTCATTTTTTATTTTTTTGGCCACCTTCTACCTACATATTATGAAAATTCTTTCCCTCAGAAAATTGCTTCTGTGTAGAGGATCCTACTATCTTGGGTAAAATGGTCAGAAAGTACAAACTGCAATCTGGTCCTTTTTAAGGGGAGATCTAATTACCCAGCTGCACTAAAGAATACAAACATTTTTACTCTGGACAGTGCTTATCTATTTTTTACAAGTACATCACTTTGGAAAGCTACTTGCTCAGCTAATCTGTCACTGTCCTGGAAATGTAATTTCCCCCTCAACCAACCAATAACGAGCACCTGGGAAGACTGCCTTATGCACCCGTGCATTCAAGCCTAACCGTTTCCATGGAAACTCATAAAACCCCAGTGCGAAGTTCCCAGCATCCTGTCACATTCCTTTTCTCTGTGCTCTGCTCTCTGCATTTCTTTAATGCACTTTGGGTGCCGTTACCGTGCTTTGCAACCACGCCGCAATAAACTTCTCGCTTCTGGTGGGCCGTCAGCGATTCATTCTTGTCCAGTAGGAGGCCGGGGACTGGGGATTAGTTGGGCCGGCTCTTCACCACCTAGGTGATCGCCTGAAACTGAGCAGGCTCTCAAGGCACAGCGGAGGAATCACGCTCGCTTAAGACCTTATTGTCGCAGACTGTTTTACTTTCCTGGTACCTAAAATGTGCTCATTAGGAGACAGCAAAGAGCGGAAGATCAAAAGAGCCTGTCGGCTGAGCGGAAGTGAAACCTCCGATTTAAGAATTTCCACACTTCAATTTTTAGGCCTTTTTTATGTTAACATTTTTAGAACAGGTTATTTGAGAATGAGGGAAAGTTTGAATGAATATTTGTTGAACAGCTATTAACTATTAAACATTTTGACTTGATTTTCATTTATCTGCAAATTAAATACTGTTATCCATAGTTTACTGATGGCAAACTGAGGTCAGAGAATCGCATAACTAACTCTCCCTGTCTCTCTCTGTGTCTCTGTCTGGTCTCTCTCTCT
>PVJA010020786.1:0-30278 GCA_004027025.1 Myocastor coypus | reverse complement strand
TTACACCTCACCAGAAACTGGTTTTTTGGAGTATCCTCTCTGCCCCATCACCTTTTGAGGGTGCCAGACATACTTACAGGCAGGCTGGAGGGTCTTGACTGAAGACTCAGGTTCATATCTTCTTGCCCTCCCTTACTGGAGGTCATTGAAGGGGCTGATGATGCCTGAGACCCAAATGAATCTTGAGAAAGCTCCTAAAAACAGAAAGACAAAAACCATAAAGGTCTAGAGCGTCTGATGACTAATCAGACAAGTTCTTCTCAAAAGAGCTACAGGACTCTCACACAGGTGAACTGGGTGCTAGAAAAAAAACACAATTGTGAATATTATCTGAAGACAGAAAAATCTAAGCTGTGGCTCTTAAGAATGGCAATATGCCAAATAGCTCAGCAGATTAAAGCCCCTGCAAGCCGAGGCAGAGGCCAGGAGGTTTAGCTCCTGGGCCTGCCATGCTGGCCCCGCCCCTTGGGTGTACTGAAATGACAACTGAGACTGCCCCACCAAAAAAGACAACATGGGCTGGCCGGATAGTTCAGGGGACTAAAGCACCTGCTTAAACAAGCTTAGGCAAGCACAGGGACCATGGTTTGATCCCTAGCAAAACATGCAGAGCCAGTCCATCACCCATGGCAGGGTGAGTGAGCCATAGAGTCCAAGCCTGGTGGTATACATTTATAGTCCCAGCCAGTGCTGGGGAGGCTGAAAACAGTGATTAGTCTGAGTCCAAGCTGCATAGTGAGACCTTATAACAACCAAATACATTAAAAAGAAAAAAAAAAAAAAAAAAAAAAAAAAAAAAAAAAAAAAAAAAAAAAAAAAAAAAAAAAAAAAATTTTAACTTAATTTTGAAAAAAAGAATGGCAGGGCTGGGGAATTAGTTCCATGGCACAAGTGCCTGCATGACAAGTGCAAGGTTGTGAGTTTGAAACCCAGTCCTGCAAAAAAAAAAAAAAGAATAGTAATGGTAGGCTCCCTTCCTCCCTTCCCCCCTCCTTTCCTTTCTTCCCACAGGGTGCCATTCCTTGGGATTAAATGTTGAAGTCTGGCTAACTACATGCTGTACCTATCAAAGGGTAAAACCAATTAATTTATTTCTTCATTTTTATTAGTACATATTTCAAGCAGTATAATATAATTACATTTATTATGGGGAGTTGGTACACTGGGATCATACATCTTAATTCTTTCTATGTCCCCCCTTCCTCCTTCCTCCTCCATGTCTTTGTTTGCTGAGATAAGGTCTCACTGGGTGGCCCAGGTTGGCCTTGAACTCACAGCAATCCTCCTGCTGCCTCTAGAGTACTGGGATCATAGGTGTGCACCACCATACCTACTCCCGCTTAATGTCCCCTTCCCATTTGAGAAAGATCTAGCTCTATGTTTCCTATTATTTATCTTTTTGTTTTTGTTTTTTAAAGAATTTTTAATTTTTTTTTTCTTGTTTCAGAACCTTTGTTTGTTCACTCATTTCTATGGTAAGCTCAGCCGGCCCCGAGGGGCAGGGCTGCTATTATTTATCTTTTTATTTTGCTCTCTAATTTGTATTTTGAGATTTCTCATGTAAGAGAAACCATGCAATACTTAAACTTTTGTGTCTGATTTATTTCACTTTATGTTACGGCCACACAGTATATCTATTTTCCTACAAATGTCTCAAATTTACCTTTATAGCATAGTATTCCATTATATACAAATAACCACATTTTCTGTATCCATGTGTTGATGAGACACACAGGCCACTTCCAAAATTTAGCTATTATCAATTATGCTGCTAAAAACATGGGTATGTATAGGTTATCTTTAATTGTGAGGCCAATGGGGAAGAAAAAAAAAACAACCTGTAGCACTGCTACATTTGTCCTTTTTTTTTTTTGGTCTTTTGTCTTTTTGAGACAGGGTCTTGCTACACAGTTCAGGCTGGCCTAAAAGTCACTTTTGTAGCCCAGGCTGGTCTCGAACTGGCACTGATCCTCCTGCCTCAGCCTCCCAACTGCTGGGATTATAGGCGTGAGCCACCACACCCGGCAGCACCACTACATAAATGAGTATTTCTTCCTTGTTATGAGAGATTTACTCCTTCAACAATACCACCAATGCATATAATCTTCAGTGGACCTGTCATTCAATTATTTTTTCTCTTTTGGTTCTACAAAGACTAAAATTCAAGCTGGGCATGGTGGCGCACGTCTGTGATCCCAGCACTTGGGAGGCTGAGACAGGAAGATTAATGCGAGTTCCAGACCAGCCTGGTATTAAAAGTGAACTCAAGGCCAACCTGAACTGCATAGAAAGACCCTGTCTCAAAAAGACAAAAAAAAGAAAAAAAAGAATGAAGTTCAAATACTGTTTTTCGTCTTCATTATCTATGCTTTGTTCACCAGACCTTTTTCCAAATGAGTTTTTTTTTATTTCCTAAAATCAAATACACTCTCAAAATATAAGGGACTGGGGTGGGACTGGGGTGATAGCTTCGTGGCACAAGTGTCTGCCTGACAAGTATAAAGTCCTGAGTTTGAACCCTGGTCCGCAAAAAAAAAAAAAAAAAAAAAAAAAAAAAAGTTGCTATCACATTAAGTTAGCTCCAATGCCAATTTCAAGTGAAGAAGTACAAAATATTTTGAGCGATAAAACACAATGGCAGTCAGAATAAATTATAGTACATATACATTCCCAAAGTGATTCTTTTGAAAAAAGACCAAAATCGCTTGATACTCAGGTTCTGATATGAGGACTTTAAAGGAAGAAAAGAAAAAAGAAAAGAAAAGGAAAAAAAAGAAGAAAAAGTATAAGTCTTATTACCTTTCTTTTTTCTTTTTAATCTTTTCTATGTCATTTTCTATTGTGTTATTTCTTCATCAGTAAGGCAAGGTATAGGTCTTTATGCAGTTGTTTATTCCTTTATTAGTCCGATAAATTCAACTAGCACATTTACCCACAGTTTAATTGGTTTTTAAGTGCATATCAGAGAAGCAACTTATATGGCAAAAGTTCTCATAACACCAATCTCCAAGCTGTCTATGGTCACACATAGAGAAGGGCAGGAGGCAAGGGTACCTTACCTGTGGTGGAGGGAAGCGCTGCTGGGAGTAGGCAGTTTGCTGGGGCTGCTGAGACTGGGGCTGAGGATATGCAGCCTGCTGGGAGAGCGTCGAGGATGCTGGCTGCTGAGGTTGCTGCTGCTGGTAGGGAGACTGTGCCTGTGGCTGTGAGTAGGGAGGCTGGCTCTGGGGGTGCTGCTGTGTCGTGGACTGCTGAGAGGGGTATGGAGTTGGCGACTGCTGATGTGGAGGCTGGGATGGCTGCTGGGAATATGGAGGCTGGGAGGACTGGAGTTGTGGTGGCTGAGACTGTGGTTGCTGCTGATATGAAGACTGGGCGTGAGAGGTCTGGGATGGTGGTTGCTGGGAGTAGGGTGGCTGCTGTTGCTGGGGGTGAGGACTTTGCTGGTTGTAATATGGAGTCTGGCCCTGCTGACCATACCCGCTGGGGCCTTGTTGTCCATAAGGAGGAATCTATAGGAAAGAAAAAGATACTCTTAGCACTGACTCTCTGAGAAAAACACAGGTGATGTATTCAGTCAAAGCTATGCCCTGAAGACAGATACATAAATCAAGCAAGCCAAGCCCATCCTAAAAAGGGTCCAGGAACAATGGCCAAACTTCACTGTTTGTTTGTTTACATAGGGACTACTTATCTGGGCAAATTACTTGAGTAATTTGAGCTACTTTTATCAATGTATCTATTCTTTTCTCATGGCTTAGAAAATTTTTATAAGTGTTAAGAATTAATATTGCAGCCACAACTAAGACTCCATAGCAGGGGCCAGGGGATGGCTCAGTGGTCTAAAGCCCCTGCTTGGGAAAGCTTGGGCAGCTTCAGGGACCGTGGTTCGATCCCCGGGATCACAGGCTGCGGCGGCCCTCGGGGCGGGCTGAGCCAGCCATAAAAATGAGTGAATAAACAAACAAAGGCGCTGAAACAAGAAAAAAATAAATAAATAAAATAAAAAATTCTTAAAAAAAAAAAAAAAAGACTCCATAGCAGCCTGGCTCAGCCATCTTAAACCTAGAGTTTATTGACTCAGACCAAGCAAATCATTAAGCAGCTTGATTTGCTCTTTATTTAGTCTTTGTTTTAAAATATTTGAGGTCCTACTTGCTTACTTATCCCAGACACTGTTTTAGGCACCGTGTGTATGTCAAGTAGTACCATGTTTTCCACCTCAAAAATTCCAACCTGTCTTTAATTTTCTCATTGGAGGAAGAAGGGAGAAGGGAGGGGAGAGAAGGGAAAGAAGGGAAGGGGAAGTAAAAAAGGAGGGAAAGGGAGAAGGGTAACGTTAAGGGAGGAGAGGAAGAGGCAAGTAAACTTGGAGGGCAGGTTCAGTGGTAGAGTTCTTGCCTGCCTATGTTAGTCCCTTGGTTCTATCCTCAGTAGTGTAAAAACAAAAACAAAACAAGTGGCAGTATCTCATTTTTCTACATTAAAGGGCATTCTCTGCTTTAGTCTTAGAAGTAGTTTTAGGTTTTATAGTCTTATGTCATCATTTTAAGTATGAGTATCAAAGAAAGGTAAATGGTAGAAAATTCTTTTGACATAAACATGCAAAAAAAAGATAACAATAAGGGAGTAAGGCACTTGCCTAGCAAGCATGCATGACACCCTGGATTTGATCTCCAGTATCATCATTAAAAAAAAAAAGAGTGCCGGGCGTGGTGGCTCACGCCTGTAATCCCAGCACTCGGGAGGCTGAGGCAGGAGGATTGGTGTGAGTTCGAGACCAGCTTGGGCTACAAAAGTGAGCTCAAGGCCAGCCTCAACTGCATAGTGAGACCCTGTCTCAAAAAAAAAAAAAAAAAAAAAGATACTGTTGTATATGAGCAGACAAAAGCGGATGAGAGGAAATCTTAAAATCTTTAACAGTATCTTTATCATTCAATCCTTCCTTTTTCTTCCACTTCTAGTTCTTCCTAAAATGCTCATTTTAACTCAGACAGCTGATGTGTTGAAGGACTTGAAAAACATGAAGGGTCTCTTCTGTCCCCGGGGCACATGGCATGAATGATTTTCTTTGTGTTATAGTATACAGGTACTTAGCCACTGACTGCTTTTTCTGTCTCCTTTGGAGAGCACTACTCAGTGAGTACAAACAGGGAACCCAGGTCAAGAAAAAAAGATGGGATGAATATATGGAGTGGTAACATATGTCCTCAACATGTGGAAAGGACTGGATTTTGATCACTAGGACCCCCCCCCCCCAAAAGGGACACTTTCACAGGATGTGGTGGTATACCTCATGATCCCAGCACTTGGGTGACTGAGACAGGAGGATATATCTGTGGGTTTGAGGCCAGCCTAGGCTAGTGAGTTCAAAGCCAGCCTAAACTATAAAGGAATAAAATTTAAAAAATAAAAGTAAAATTAAAATGGAGATATATATATATGGCCTGCTCTGCTCAAGTAGCATTCTTCTTTGGAACATACAGGTTTGTGCTCCCACAACACTGGCTCTTACTAATAACATACTGTAACTAATAGAACCAGCTGGCTTATGCTTCTATTAAGAAGCTTGGAATTCAAGGATATATTACCCCCCCCCCCCCCCCCCCCCCCCCCGTATTTAGGGCAGGGTGTACAGGGTCTCACTATGTAGATCAGACTTGTAGTGATTCTCCTGTTTACAGCCCCCAAATGCTGGGATTATAGGTACACACCACCATGCCCTATCTGCAAGAATATATTCAGATTCTAATGCTCAAAGGTCATGTCCTGAACATTGACAAGGGTCAAAGTAATCAAGGTCACCATCTACCTGCTGTGCATAAGAGAGGCTGCCCATAGCACTCTGTGCCCGGCTCTGCATGGTCATTGGGTACCGCTGCGGAGTCTGGGACCCATATGGCTGTCCTGGATACCCATGCCCTTGCTGCGGTCCTGATGGAGGTCCCTGTTGTTGTGAGTATGGGTTAGTCCCGCCATATGGTTGAGGTCTCATCTTGCCCATCTGATCCATTGGACTGGATGGCTACAAAATAAAGATCATTTCATTAACCTGAAGCTTTGACCACCACCTGTGGACATGAACATACACGTACTAAGGTCTTTTGAAGTCTGTACACCATAAAGGAAATGAGTCACTATTAAAAAAAGTAATGGGATATATCTACAAAGCAACTAAGTCATTTAATCCTCCTCAGAAACTAGATTTTATCGTATCTAAATAAAAATACTACCTGTTTGTGAAAGTATCTCATGAAATAAAACTACTTTATTAGTGTGATAACTATGAGAATAACCTAAGGTATAGGCCAAGTATAGAACAATTAACATATGTCCTCTATGGTACAGAAATCAGAACAAAAAGCCCTTCTGTGCAGAGGACGTTGTTGCTATGCACTCTTATGACGCTGTTCAACAGAACTGAGGCAACTCTGGGTGGAACATCAGACACACAGCAACCAGGTGTTTCTAGTCTTCTGACAGTGGAATTTTCTTTCTTTTTGTGCATTTGTGGCCTGTGTGCACTATGGTACAGTTATGCTTTCTTCAAATAAGTATCAGTCTAAATTGAGAGAATAACTGAATTTAGAGCCTAGTTCATCTCAGATGGAAAGTTCATTTCCTTTTAATATTCAAGAGTGAGGACAAAAAGAAGATAGAACATTTGTTTTTTTAAAGAACAAGACAAGGTATTGAATGCCAGTCCCCAGTCACCTAGGGGATTGAAGCAGGAGGATTTCAAATGTGAGGCCAACCTGAACAACTTAACAAGATTGTTTCAAAATACAATATAGAAAGGATGGGGCTGTGGAGATAGCTCAGTAGAATAAGCACTTGCCTGGCAAACTCAAGGGTCTGAGTTCAGTCCCCGGTGTGTGTGTGTGGGGGGGCAGCACCTGTAACTATAGTACTAGGAAAGCTGAAATAGGGGGATTGTTACAAATTTGAAGCCAGACTGGGCTATATAGTGAGTTCAAGGCTAGCCTGAAGTACACAGCAAGACCCTATCTCAAAAGAGAAAACATCCAGGAGACTGAGGCAGGAGGACTGCTGTAAGTTTGAGAACAGCTGGGCTACACAGTAAAAGTTCAGGGACAGCCCAAACTATTTACAGCAAGACCCTGTCTTTAAGAAGAAAAAAAACAAAAACAGGGCTAGGAAAGATAGCTCAGCAGTCTTAAGTGCCTGCCTGGCAAGCGCACAAACTCAGGTTCAATCCCCAGTATTGCATGCTGTGCAATCCCAGGGCTGGGGAAGGTGAAACAGGAGGATCACTGCAAGTCTGAGCTGCACAACAAGACCCTGTACCAAATGAATAAGATTTAAAAAATTTAAAAAATTAAAATTAAAACCAGCCTGGGGCCCAGCAGGATGGCTCAGTGGTCTAAAGCGCCTGCTTGGGAAAGCTTGGGCGGCTGCAGGGACTGCAGTTCAATCCCCTCAGGGCAGGCTGAGCCGGCCATAAAAACAAACAAACAAACAAACAAAGTTCTCAAACAAGAAAAAACAAAGAAACAGACTGCCTGGGAAAATATAGCTCGGTGGCAGTGTTGCCTGGTATGCCAGAGACAATTGGTCCCTGTCCCCCTCCCAATACAACAAAACAAAACAAAATCAGCATAGCACTATCAATCAAAGTTCAAATCGCTGGTGTGTATTTGTCTATAAATATAGCTTTTCTTTTCAGGTATTTACTGGAACAATAATTCAATCAATTCATCACTTTTGGATATGCCCTTATCCTGTTATAGCTGCAAAACACAAAGGTCCAAAGCCACAGCACTCTTTCCTCTGCCTGAGATGCCTGTACCTGCTGGTGAGGTGAAGGGAATAGGGGACTTTCCTATACCCAGAGTGGGCTTGAGCTTAACATAAGACTCAAAACATTCTTTTATTTATTTGAAATGGAATTATTTGTCTATTGGTACTAGCGATCAAACCCATAGATATTCTACCATTTAGCTATTATTCTCAGTCCTCAGACAGGGTCTCATTAAGTTGCCTAGATGGGAACTGACCTTGCAATCCTCTTCCCTCAGCCTCTCAAATGCTGGGATTATAGGCATGCACCAAAATCCCCGGTGCAATATTCTTGAAGACAGATACAGTAAGGTATTCCATGATATCATTAACTCTCAAGTAAAATTCAGTGGTTCATTTTAGTATTCATCAGAACCACCTGGAAGGCTTCTTAAACAGCTCTAGAACCACTCCCAGCATTTTTGTTCAGTAGGTTCAGAATGAGGCCTAACTCAGCTGTAACAAGATCCCAAGATGCTGATCTACCTGGTCCAGGGACCATACCTTAAGAACCACTGATCTTGATTATCCTTAGAGTCCTTTCTAGTTATTCATTCATTGTCTTTTTGAGACAGGGTCTCACTATGTGGTTGAGGCTGGCCTTGAGCTCACTTTTGTAGCCCAGGCTGATCTCAAACTCGCACCAATCCTCCTGCCTCAGCCTCCCAAGTGCTAGGATTACAGGCGTGAGCCACCATGCCCGGCTATAATTTATTAATTATTCTATAATTTAAGCTCTTTTTTTTTTTTTAAGACATTAAGAAACAAAAAAAGTCTCTAAAATAAAGGAGAGAGACCAGACATGGTGGTACATGCCTGTAATCCCAGTGCTCTGGAGGCTGAGGGAGAAGATTGCCCTGAGTTTGAGTACAGCCTGGGCTGATCTACTAAGAACGCCATCTCAAAACAAAGTAAATAGAGGAGAGAACCCAAACAATACTTTTTTCTTGCCCAGTATGTATAAGATTCTGGATTCAAGCTCCAGCACCACAATCTGCCCCCTACTTCAAAGAATATTACTAAAACCAAGCAGTCTATAATTGCATCACTCAAGTTCAAATCCAGCCTGAGGCAACTTTACAATGTACTAGGATGCTGTCTCAAAAAAGAAAAAGGGTAGTGGGACTGGCACCCTGGAAATGCAGTACAAAGGCTCTAGGTTCAATTTCCAATACTGCCCCTTCTACCCCTTGCCACGAAAAAAACCTGCCAGGCATGGTGGCACATACCTACAATCCCAGCAAGAACTTGGGAGGCTGAGGCAGGCAGATCGCTGTGAGTTTGAGACCATCCTGGGCTACAAAAGTGAGCTCAAGGCCAGCCTGAACTGCATAGCAAGACCCTGTCTCAAAAAGACAAAACAAAAGGAAACCCCTAAGTTTCATAACAGAAAAAGTATAAAACTGGGCATGGTGGCACAGGCCTAAAATCTTAACACTAAGGAGGATTTCTGTGAGTTTGAGACTGGCCTGGGGGCTACAAAAGTGAGCAAAAGGCCATCCCAAACTGCACACCAAGACCCTATAATTGAAAAAAAAGTAGACAAGTTTTAAGAGAAAATGACTAAATTCATACTCCATCATGGCTGTTTTTCCAAATATTAAGGGGATAAGGAGTCTTCTTTTACAAACTACAATACAGGAGCAGTGAGATAGCTCAGTGGACTAAGCACCTGCCAAGGCAAGCACAAGGACCCTGGTTCAATCTCTGGTACTACATGCTGCGCTGGTCCTACCCCCATGAAGCTCTGAGCTAGCCACTGGTGGTGGCGGCGGCTATGGCAGCGCACACCTGTAATCCCAGTACTGGGGAGGCTGAAAATAGAAGGAATACTACAAGTCTGAACTGCATAGTGAAACCCCATACCAAATAAAAAATTTTTTTTTTTTTAATTATGGCCGGCTCACAGCCTGCCCTGGGGGTGGGGCTGGTGCAGCATGTGGTGCTAGGGATCAAACTGCAGTCCCTGTGGTTGCCTAAGCTTGCCTAAGCAGACACCTTAGATTGCTGAACCATCTTGCCAGTCCCTGCTACATTTTTTTTTGTCTTTTTCTTTTTTTTTGAGACAGGGTCTCACTATGCAGTTCAGGCTGGCCTTGAGGTCACTTTTGTAGCCCAGGATGGCCTCAAACTCACAGCGATCTGCCTGCCTCAGCCTCCCAAGTGCTGGGATTACAGGCGTGCGCCACCACGCCCGGCCCTCAAATACATTTTTAAAAAAAAGAAAAACAAACAAAAAAAAAAACCTCGACAATATAACTAAAAATAATGACAGTACTCCCCTCCATAATGGCAAAGAATCACAATGAAACTGTCTCAAGTTACAGTATTAAGGGCCCGGCGAGATGGCTCAGTGGTCTGAAGCGCCTGCTTGGGGAAGCTTGGGCGGCTTCAGGGACCGCGGTTCGATGCCCGGCACCACATGCTGCGCCAGCCCTGCCCCTGGGGTGGGCTGAACCAGCCACGA
Organism: Myocastor coypus; assembly: GCA_004027025.1. Taxonomy (NCBI): domain Eukaryota; kingdom Metazoa; phylum Chordata; class Mammalia; order Rodentia; family Myocastoridae; genus Myocastor; species Myocastor coypus. Next base: position 20,011 of record PVJA010020786.1, on the reverse strand, counting down.
AAATGAGTGAATAAACAAACAAAAAGTTCTGAAACAATAAATAAATAAATAAATAAAATTAAAAAAAAAAAAAGTTACAGTATTAAGGGCTGCTTCCAATGACACCAACTTTTTTTGCTATTTAAAAGGATCTACTTGCTGTTTAGAGTCTTACTACTAGATCTGACTGGTAGTGATCCACCTGTTTACAGCCTCCCAAGAGCTGGGATTACAGGCACAAACCACCACGACCAGTCTCAATTGCTGTTTCAGCACGCCCCAGGGCTGACATGGCTGACATGGCAGGCCCACTGATCACCACCCTCCCCGCCCCCCTGAGCAGCACGCCTGCTTGCAAGTGCTTTAATCTGCTATTTGGCTAGCCCTACTAGCAACTTTTAACGAAGTCCTACATCTATATATAGCACAGCCACCAATGTGTCTTCACAACATACTTGGCAATGGAGCCCAGTAAAGAGCTTCAGCATACATGGATGGCCATATCATACCAAGATCCTCATCTCAAACTCAGCTTCTATCTATGAGGTCCCAAGTGAAGAGGTGTTTGCTGAACCCACCAACCAACCTGCTTAGGGTATAACTTTCTCACAATCTGACAAGCACTCATTACCATGGTTATTATGGAGTTTCTTGAGCAGTATCTAGAAGTTAGAGCTATACAGATGAGAATATTCTGTGAAGTCGCAGATGGCTGAGCCAACTTAGTGGGCCTGGGAGTTCTTCGGCTTCTCCCTAGTTCTTCCCTTAAAATCCTTGAATGAGAGCTGGGGAGATAGCTCCGAGGCACAAGTGCCTGCTGGGCAAGTGCAAGGTTGTGAGTTCGAACCCTGGTCCCACAAAAGAAAAAAAAAAAAAAATCCTTCAATGACTCTTATCTAGAGAAGCACTGTTCAATACATTTTTCTGTGGTATGTGAAAATATTAAGTACCTTAAATATAAAATATGGCCAAAGTACTACTGGATCATCTTATTTCTCTCTTTTCTTTTTTTGGTGGGACTGGAGTTTGAACTCATGACCTGCACTTGCCAGGCAGGCACTAGTGCCACGGAGCTATCTCCCCAGCCCCCATCTTAGTTATCTTTAATTAATTTAAATTCATGTAGCAGCCGGGCGTGGTGGCTCACGCCTGTAATCCCAGCACTCGGGAGGCTGAGGCAGGAGGATTGGTGTGAGTTTGAGACCAACCTGGGCTACAAAAGTGAGCTCAAGGTCAGCCTCAACTGCATAGCGAGACCCTGTCTCAAAAAGACCAAAAAAAAAAAAAAAAAAAAAAAAAAAAAAAAAAAAAAAAAAAAAAAAAAAAAAAAAAAAAAAAAAAAAAAAAAAATGCAGCAAAGTTGAACGAGGCTGACATGGTTATCATATTTGATAATGCAGTTCTATAGCAATTTTTACAAGTCACTTTCATCATTCACTACTCAATACCTGCAAAGTTCCTGCCTATTAAACTGTACACAGTATCAACACAAAGAGGAAAGTAATTTTGCTAAGACTGATTTACACCCTCTTTCACTGAACCTACATAGATCAGTTAAACTAAAGTGTACTTTATGGGCTAGAGAGAGCTCAGCAGATTAAGTGCTTGCCTGGCAAGAACAAGGTCCTGAGCTCAATCCCCGGCACCACTAAATAAATAAATAACTAAATAAATAAATAAAATGCACTTTAACAGCTAAGTGTGGTGGCACACACCTATCAACCCACCACTAAAGAGACAGGGAAAAGAATCACAGTTGAAGAAAAAAAAAAAAAAAAAATCACAGTTGAGTTCAAGGCCAGCCTAACCTACCATATATACCAAAATTCTATCTTAAAAACACCCCCCCACACACACACATTTTGTATACTGCTTGGCATTTAAATACCCAATAAGGGGCCCGGTGGAATGGCTCAGTGGTGTAAAGCGCCTGCTTGGGAAAGCTTGGGCGGCTTCAGGGACCGTGGTTCGATCCCCGGGCACCACATGCTGCACCAGCCCTGCCCTCAGGGCAGGCTGGGCCGGCCATAAAAATGAATGAATAAACAAACAAAGGTTCTGAAACAAGAAATAAATAAAATTTTTTTAAAAATAAATAAATAAATAAATACCCAATAAGGCTGAGGAGATAGCTCAGTGGTCTAAGCACCTGCCTGGCAAATGCAAGAACTTGGGCTGATCTCTGGTACCAGTACCACATATCATGCCCCGAGTCATATGCCAAAACCGGGCATGGTAGTACACACCTGTAATCCCAGCACTGGAGAGGCTCAGCTAAGCTGTATAGCTGAGCTGCAAATAGAGATCCTGTACGAAATACATAAACAAATAAATAAAAGATGAATGATCTTAGGAAAAAAGCCAGGTTTGGTGATGCACACCTGTGATCCAAGCACTTGAGAGGCTGAGACAGGAGGATCATTGTGAGTTCAAGACCAGCCTGGGCTACAAAGTGGGCCTGAAGTACATGGAGAGACCTTGCTTTGAAAAGGAAAGAAAAATAAATAAATAAATAAATGGGGCTGGGAGATAGCTCCGAGGCACAAGTGCCTGCCTGGCATGTGCAAGGTCATAAGTTTGAACCCTGGTCCCACAAAAACACCCCACAAAAAAAAAAAAAAAAACCATACGCCAATAAATAATGGCTATTAATAAAAAAATGTTTTTAATCAGACTCTACAGTATTGTCCAGTTCTACATACTTTTCAGTGTCATTTCACTATCTCCCAATATTATAAATGTCCAGGGACAATGGTACCTTGGCTAGTAATGGCAGCAGAAAACTCAATAGCACCTCTTGCTAGTAATAGCAGCAGGAATTCAATCTTTCAATATGAAGCTATTTCTCACATTTTCAGCACATTTTGCTCTCTTCCATCCCACTTCCACTCCATCCCATACCACACCTCCCAATTGAGGATTGAACCCAGGGCCTTCAAACTGAGCTGCAAACCCTGGCTCTTTTGTATTTTGAAATGATGCCTCACTAAATTGCCTGGGTTTGGCTCAAACTTGCAATCCTCTTGCCTCAGCCTCATAAGAGTGCTGTAATTACAGGTTTTTGATACCATCCCCACCCAACCTCACAATGCTAAATGTCCTACTGTAAATGCAGTCAGTATCATAGGCTTAAGAATTTTAGCTAGCTGCTGCACTTCCTAAAATTAAGTCCTTTTTTGGAGGGTGGGAGGAGACGGGTCTTGAACTCCTAGTTTAAAATGATCCTCTTGCCTTGGCCCCACAGTAGCTGGAACTGTATGTATATACCACTGTGCCTGGATAAGACTTAAGTCCAAGGAAGCAAGAGGCCAGATATTTTATATTCAAAGTTTTCCTCAATGCTCAAATTCAAAACTATAGATCAGTACTTGTAAAAAGTGAGTAAGAGATAGTATGCGGGCAGGATGTGGTGGCATACACCTTAAGTTCCAGCATTTGATCACTGTGAGCTTGAGACAGGCCTGGGCTATGAAGTGAGCTCAAGGCCAACCTGAGCTCTATAGAGAGACCCTTTCTCAAAAAGGACAAAAGAGCGAGAGAAAGAGAAGTGGGAGGGGAGACAGAGGGAGCAGAGAATAAGGGAGAGAGGAAGGGAGACAGAGGGAGGAAGGAGGGAGGGAGAGAGGGAGAGGGAGAGGGAGAGAGGAGAGAGGAGAGAGGAGAGAGAGAGAGAGAGAGAGAGAGAGAGAGAGAGAGAGAGAGAATATGTGGAGAAAGCCCATCAAAACATCTAGTTACAAGTGTGGATGCATACCGTAATGTAACTCTAAAATAGATACCTTCCAAAAACAGAAAAGCATTACAGTCAGGTAGTGGCAGAAGTTTACAGTGCCAGCCACTAGGTAGGCTGAGGCAAGAGGAAATGTTTAAAGCCAGCCTAGACAACTAAACAAGATTCTGTCTCAAAAGAAGGGTGTGGGGGCTGAGGATATAGCTCAGCAATCCCTGGATTTAATCTCATTAACACATACACAAAGAAAACCTTGACCAAACTGACACAGAAGATGGGGAAGATTGCAATAGTTGTAGGAGAATAAGTACGTGTTAAGAATAGCCATCCTATACTACAGGGGATTTCAAAATTGCACAGCATCCCCAAATGCTGCCTAAAAACAAAAGGTTGAAGGCAAACCATCTTTTCCCCTCACACCAGGGAGGCTACAGGGCCAAATGAATACAGCTACTTACTTGAGGGCTATAAAAGATTCAAGAAATCTCCAGTTTCAACTCCAGGAAATCTTTGCAGCCCAAAAATAAATGTCAGCCAAAGAAATTCTTTTTTCTAAAAATAAAGACATCAGATTTTCTGATTCTAGCTCCTCACCAAAGGCTTATAATCGAGAGAATGCATGGCTTATTTAGCAAACTAAAATATATTCAGTTCAAACGATCATATTAACCTAGTCTTATGTCAAAGTTAAATATCTACTCATGTCGGAAGGAGAGGGCAGGGACCTAACTCACACCTCTGATGCTTAAAACCACTGTGGAAAATTTATAGTTAATAGTTATGGAGGAAATGCCACCATGCAATCTTTCACAACAAAGACCTTACATCTTCACTTATTAATTTTATTGGAAAGTACCTATTTTAGAATAGCAAAATTCCTACTACATGTAAAATAGAAAGCCAGCATCAGCATTTTGCAGGCACACGGCAGAGGATGGGGAACACCAAACAGTAGCTGCAAAGAGCCAAAGATTTCACTCTGGGAAAGACAAGAGAGGAAATCCTTTCAATGGGAAACCACAGGAGTAGATTACTGTGATTACACTTCAAAAGCAAAGGCTCTGCCACAGAGATACATAATTGAAAGGAAAATGCTGCCCCTAGATCAGTGAAGTCAGACCCCCTGCTATATCTTCGCCTGCATTCATAAAAAAATAAAAATAAAGAGGAAAAGAAAATTCCTCATTTCCATCTACCATTTATCTCCTTCCAGATCACTGGCCAGGTTATAAAATGCCTGCCAAATGAAATGCATCAAAAGATGCAGTTTAAGGGCATCAAAGCAAGGATGCTTAGCAGGATTGTCCTTCTGAATGTATTCACAACAGCTCACAGACTAACCACTTAGAGTTCCTTTGCTCCAAGCAAATAGAATTATAAGTCTCCCTTAACCAGTTAGGTACTGGAATCCTTTATAATTTATTGCGCTAAGGAAAGTCACAATGATCCATGGAGGTTGCTAAGATATAACAGTCAAAACATTAAAGTGGGTTCCCTCTAAGTGTCATATAATCAAAAGTGATCAGTTTCAGGACACTCATAGATTATGTACAGCTGCAAATCCTCCACTTGATCATGAATGATTGAGAAGCAACAAACAAAACACCAGCCACAAACAAACTTCCAAGCTCAGTGCATATTACCTTTCACCTAAGTATACTGTGTAGTAGTGGCACCATGAAAAGAGAAACAGTCCAGTAACAGTCCAAGAGAGGAAAGCCCCAGCCCTATTCCAAAGACATGGAAAGGAAGTGGTCAGGCAACAACCTTAAGGGGGCAGATTTTGTATCTAACAATGCCAAGAACTATGAGAATTAAGAGGGATGAAGCAGGGGCTGCCAAAGAAGGTGTCCTTCAAAATGGAGAGGTCCTAACCACAGCTTACATATTTGTTCTATTATCCTAAATGCCAACTAGTTGGAGCCAGCATAAACACAGAGGCATAACCTTGGATTTTAGATATTTAAAAATTATTTCTTATTCCTTGTGCTTTCAATTTATCCCTGGCCAGATTTGTTGTATGACTTTTAATAATAACAATAAAAAAAAGCATCCCTGGCTCTTTAACCAAAAGAACCCCCTAATTGATTCCCACAGTAATTAACCTGCATTTTACCTCAGAGAGCGGTAGTTAAGGAAGTCGGCACTGCTATTTATAACTCATCTCAAATTGAGGGCAGACTGCCTAAAATCTAACACATCCCAGCTGTACTCCTGTTTGAACTGGGGCCAAGGGAATTTTTTAAAGCAATCTTGGCACGGAATGAATGACACCAACAGTATGAGAGCGCAAGTGGTTGTGTTGTGGTGACGTAGTATTGGAGGTGGAATGGGAGGGAGAGGGGGGCCAGTGTACTGCGATCCCTCTTGTGCATGCTTGCTGCTTGCTGAATCCCAGTACAGTAAGCTGGGAACTGCCCACTGAGAGCCAAACACAGGAAAAGCCTTTTCCTGTGGAACGCCTTGAAGTGAGAAACACATGGCTAATCTGCATAAACTCGAAGCCACACCGCCCCTGCCAGGAAGGTTAGTGCTTGTAATCTCTGGCCATGAAGCTGGCTGCCTGGGAGGACTTGGACTGGCGCCTGATAACCCAGAAAGAGCTGAGAGAACAGATGGGTAAGGACCCCAGCAGAAAACAGCCCCAGGTCACATGACTAGCCACATGGCCCTGCCAGCACAAACTATTGTCTGGCTGTGGATCTCCTATACAAAGGCAGGGCCTCTGCTTCCTGTGATTTGCGAGACTGGCAGCAGCTGTTGATTCAGTTCCCTTAGGAGACCCTCCCCTGTTAAGGGGCATTCCAGAGAGGGACAAATAAAAAAATTAGGGCCTCTCCCAACCAACAAGCTTTCACTTTCCTGCCAGTTCCACGGGGCTCATTTAGATCTTAGGATAGAGATGTCTACAAAAAAGAACATTCTTTGTACCCAAGCACACATAAGCTGACCGACATAAATCAATTCTACTTTCCCTTCTCTCCCAGCCACAAACATTGATATCTAATGCCCTCTTATCCTTTTACTTCTGTTCCTCCAGCATGTCATATCTTTGAACACCATTCAAAAGACCCCTTCTCAATAGAAAAAAAAAAAAAAAGACTCCAGGAACTGGTCTGTTTTAGTTCTGTCCCCACTCTCTATTCTGTCTCCTAAAATAAGGAGTCTTATCCTTTTGAGGGGGATGGGGATGGGAAATCAAACCCACTACCTTGACATTGCACAGGGCAGCAGGCACTGTCCCACTGAGCTATATCCCCAGCACTCTACTTTTTTTTTTTTTTTAAAGCCATGGTTAAATATGACTGTTTATGTGACCTGGGACAAAAACAGAACCCCAACCTTGTTCTTGTCTTTCTGAGACAGGGTATAGCTATGCAGTTCAGGTTGGCCTTGAGCTCACTTTGTAACCCAGGCTGATCTCACATCCTCCTGCAGCCTTCCTAGAATTATAGGCAGGCAATACCATGCTCAGTTTCTAGAGACCCCCCCTACCTCCTTCTTAACTGGCTTTATCAGGGATACCACTAGATTTTTTTCCAGTATTAGGGATGGAATCCAAGGACTTGCATATACTTGGCAAGTACCCTATCAATGAACTAGATAGATCCCAGCCCCGCCCCCTTTTCTTTTTTTGGGGGACCAGAGTTCAAATTCACTTGCCAGGCAGGCACTTGTGCCACAGAGCTATCTCCCCAGCCCTTGTATTTTTTTTATGTTGTGGCATTATCTCACTAAGTTGCTTAGGCTAACCTTCAACCTGTGATCCTTCAGCCTCTACCTTCTGAGTAGCTGGGATTCTACTCAGAATGGGTATGTACCATTTGGCCTAGCTAAAGACTTCCTGAAGGTAAGCTGATGACAGGAAAATAAAAATTTAATCAGATATACCAACAACTGACCCAGAAAACCAAATTGACTCAGCCAATGACTCTTATTATTTATAACCTAGGAACCACATCCTAATTTTCTATTTCTTAAGAGACAGGAGAGAATTCTTTCATTCTAGTTCTACTTTATTTAAATTCTGAATGAGTCACCCTTTGGTGAGAAAAATCACTAACAACTGATATGGAACCACCACTATCCTAAAATGACTCTTTTTTTTTGTCTTTTTGAGACAGGGTCTCGCTATGCAGTTGAGACTGGCCGTGAGCTCACTTTTATAGCCCAGGCTGGTCTCGAACTTGCACCAATCCTCCTGCCTCAGCCTCCCGAGTGCTAGGATTACAGGCGTGAGCCACCATGCCTGGCTCCTAAAATGACTCTTAAAAAAAAAAAAAAACTCTTTTGAGTGCAGTGGTCAGGGTTTGATCCTTGGCCTGACTTGCTGGCCCCATCTCCAGGGTACACTACTGATTAAGACTTGGCCTGGGGTGGTATGCCCCTGTAATCCCAGCATTTGGGAGGCTGAAAACAGGAGAATGACTTCAAGTTCAATCTACGTAGTGAGACCCTGAAGACCCTATGCTAAATGCATTTAGGGGGGTAAAAAAAAAAAAAAAAAAAAAAACTCGGGGCTGCTGAGATAGGTCAGCTGACTGGGATTCAATCCCAGGTACCACAGGCCACACTGGCCTGAGTCAACTACTGACACCAGGTGTGGTGGCACACACCTGTAATCCCAGTGCTGGGGAGGCTGAAAACAGGAGGATCACTACAGTCTGGGCTGCATAGTGACACCCTGTACCAAATACATTTATTTTTTTTATTTTTATTTTTTTTTTTTTTTGTCTTTTTGAGACAGGGTCTCGCTATGCAGCTCAGGCTGGCCTTGAGCTCACTTTCGCAGCCCAGGCTGGTCTCGAACTCGCACCGATCCTCCTGCCTCAGCCTCCCAAGTGCTGGGATTACAGGCGTGCGCCACCACACCCGGCTTGTACCAAATACATTTAAAAAAAAAAAAACAAAAAACAAACAAAAAAAACTCTTCTAGCTGAGTATGGTGGTGCTGTAATCTCAGCACTCAGGAAGCTGAGGGAGGAGTATCATTGTGAGTTCCAGACCAGCCTGGGCTGCAAGTTGAGCTCAAGACGTGCCTGAATTACACAGTGAGACCCCCACCCCAACACACACACACACTCTTTCAAACTTTGGTAAGTTTCCAAATTGAGTAAGAGCCCATTCTAAGGTATCACCTCCACCTGAGGAAATTCCGAAAAGGTGCTGCAACCAGACCTCAGCCTCAGACCTCCCAGCACTGGATCAAAAGTCCTACAGAAAGGTCTCATTCACTTCCTGTCTCAAGAGATAAACTCTCCTGCTGTCTCCTTCTAGACCAGAAGATCAGGAAACCCCTGATGGTTACCGGGAGGGGGGGGGGAGGACCCCCCCCCTACACAGCAAAGAACCACTAAAATCATCTAGCAAAACTCAAACAGATGAGCCAACTGTAATAACTATCTCACAGCTGTTCACCTCAAAATGGCAAGCTAGAAAAACCACAACCAGGTGGCTGGTATTTATTCTTGTTTAGGACCAGAAACAGCCCTTCAAATAAGGCAGCTAGATCACCAACTAATGAATTTCTCAACAAATAAAATCTTTCTTTTCATCCACAACATTTTCATTAGCCACTTTTACAGAGGAAAGGCTATTCCTAAAGTGAAGATCACTTCTTTTCTAAAATCACATTTAACTAACTAATCATTTTCCCCCTATTTCCAATGAGTTATAAAAGCCTCTAAGGAAACCAAACAACTTTTGGAGATAAAGTCTTCTTGAGGTATCGCCTAAAACCTAGAAGTATAAAAATAAGGCCCGAGACATTAACAGGATGCCATCTGGGGCTGGGGATATAGCTCCATGCCACAAGTGCCTGCCTGGCAAGTTCAAAGTCATGAGTTCAAACCTTGGTCCCACAAAAAAAAAAAAAAAAACAGGACGCCATCTGATTAAATTTAATGCCCTCTTCCTAACTCTCAACAAGAGTAAGTCAGGCATGGTGGTGCATGTCTATATAATCACAGCACTTGGGCTGAGGTAGGAGGTTCACAGTGGGTTTGAGGTCAGTCGGAACAGCAGAGGAAAATCCTGTCTCAAGAAAGACAAAGCAAACAAATACTGAACAAAACAAAAACTACAAGGCAGAGTACAAATCTGGAAATACTACTAATCTAAGAGGTAGAACATCAGAATTCCAATACTAGGTCCAGCAAGATGGCTCAGTGATCTAAAGCGCCTGCTTGGGCGGCTGCAGGGACCACGGTTCGATCCCCGGCACCACAAGCTGTGCCAGCCCTGCCCTCAGGGCAGGCTGAGCCTGCCATACAAATAAATAAACAAAAGTTCTGAAACAAGAAAAAAAAATAAAATAAAAAATAAAAAAAATTCTAAAAAAAAAAAAAAGAATTCCAATACTAATTCTCAGACCAATGTCCCTGAAACATAAAAGCAATGAACCTTGCTGTAACTCAATCTCCTTAATTACCATAATCTGATCCAAAACTCTAGATTATGCATGAATCAGCTGTTTCAAGATGTGGAGGCTGGCCGGGGAGATAGCTCCATGGCACAAGTGCCTGCCTGGCAAGTGCAAGATCATGAGTTCAAACCCCAGTCCCGCAAAAAAAAAAAAAAAGAAAGAAAGAAAAAGATGTGGGGGCCGAGGAGATACCTCAGCAGTCTAAAGCACCTGCTTACGCAAGCTTAGCCAACCACAAGGGCTGAAGTTCGATCCTTGGCACCACATGCTGTGCCAGCCCCACCCCATGGGCAGGCTAAGCCAGCCATAACATAAATAAATAAAGAAAAAAAAAAAAAAAAAACGATGGGGCCAGGAAGCTGACTTTTAATTTCAGATCACTTGTGTCCAGCCTAGGAACATTTGAGCTATAAAAAGTATAAGGGCTCTCTCTAAACCTCCTTCTATCTGAACTCAGCATATTCAGCTTCCTTAGCCAAGTAGTGGTCTGAAGAGGCCAGTGGCTGGGCAATAGAGAAACATCAGAAGTAAGCCTCAGATTCCCAGATCAACAAGTGAGTAACATTTCCAGTCAAAGCCAAGGTTTTCCATTTGCGCGTGTGCACGTGCGTGCGTGGGGGGGATGACGGGTGACGGGTGACCAGGGATTGAACTCAGGGCCTTGTGCTTGCCAGGCAAGCACTTATTCCACTGAACTACCCACCTGGCCCCAATATTTCATATTGCTGCCTTTTCAAGAATTACTTGGAGTATGTCTGATTTTTTAAAATTTTAATTTACTATAGGATCTCACTACACAGATCAGATTCATGGTGATCCTCCTGTTTTCAGCCTCCTAAGCACTGGGATTACAGGGGCACGCCACTGTACCCAGTTCCAGTTGCCTCTCATCCACACCCTGGGCCCGGGACTGGCAGGCACAGCATATGGGGGATGAAATTCTGGTTCCTGTGTCTAAGCAGGTGGTTTAGTGTGCTGAATAATCTGGCTGGCACTCCAAACTTGTAGTAGGTTCCTGATGTGTTCACCTAACCATGTATCACTAACAGAGTATCTGCTTCACTAGAATACATATGTATATTACAAGACAAATATGTAAGCAAAAGAAAACTTTCCATTTTAAAAGTAGAAGGGAGGGCCGGCAGTATAGCTCAGCGGATTTAGCGCTTACTTAGAGGAAGCGTAGGGGCCAGGGTTCAGTTCCTGGCCCCTCATGCCGTGCCAGCCATACTGGGCGTAGTGGTGTGCACCTGTAATTCCAGCCCTTAGGAGGTACAAACAGGAGGATTACTATGACTCAGGAGGTGAGACCATAAAAACAAACAAACAAAAAAAAGTAGAAGGGGAGGGCCAGGGAGATAGCTCCGAGGCACAAGTGCCTACCTGGCAAGTGCAAGGTCATGAGTTCAAACCCTGGTCCCACCAAAAAAAAAAAAAATAAAGTAGAAGGGGAGCCAGGCATGGTGGCACACACCTGTAATCCCAGCTCTTGGGAGGTTAAGGAGGACTGGTGCAAGTTCGAGACCAGCTGGGGCTACAAAAGTGAGCTCAAGGCCAGCCTGAACTGCACAGTGAGACCCTGTCTCAAAAAGACTAAATAAGCAACTGGGGGGCTGGGGAGATAGCTCCGTGGCACAAGTGCCTGCCTGGCAAGTACAAGGTTGTGAGTTTGAACCCCAGTCCCACCAAAAAAAAAAAAAAAAAAAAAAAAAAACAAGCAAAAAAAAAAAAAAAGACTAAATAAGCAACTGGGGATACAGCTCAGCAGTACTGTGCCTGCCTGGCACGCACAAGGTCTTGAGTTCAATTCCCTATTCTTCCCCCATGCCCCCCAAAAGTAGAAGGAAGCCAGATATATAACTCAATGGCACAGCGCCTGCCTGGCAGGTACAAGATCCCAACTTCAGTTCTAGTACAAAAAAAGACAAAAGTGCAAGAAGGAAAATGTTGGGTGTGGTGATGAATTAACCAGTGTCTATAATACAGCCACCGAGAAGCTAAAGCAGAAAGACTAAGCGTTCAGACCAACCTGGGCTACATAGTGAAACTATTTCAAAAACACAAAGAAAGTAGGTGAGAATTATCACAGAGAACAAAATTTTACAGGCCTCGTAATTCTTATCTTCATTTACTCTAAAAAGAAATATTCTGTGGATGCACACAGCCAGTCCCAAAGGGTGGTTTAAATACTCTCCCAAGCGGCGCCTTCTACTTTTAAGTATTCTCATCAAGAAAATACAAGTGGGACAGCAAGATGGCTCATCAGTCTAAAACACCTGCTTAGCCAAGCTCAGGCAACCGAAGGGACCACAGTTTGATCCCCAGCACCACATGCTGCGCCAGCCTCACCCAAGGCAGGCTGAGCTGGTCACTATATCATATATATATTTTTTCTATTCATACATACCTGATACATTAATTTATATGGTATACACATTAAAATAATAAAATAAAACATCAAAATTACAATATACTGTAACGAAAGGCGAATGTGCTCTCTCTCAAAATAGTTTTATGGGTCAGGGGAGATAGCTCAGTGGCATAAGCACCTGCTTGGCAAGTCAATCCCTGGTACCACAAAAAACAGATAAAACAAAATAGCTTTCTAAAGCTGGGCATGCTGGTGCGCGCCTGTAATCCCAGCACTTGGAAAGCTGAGGCAGGTGGATGGCTGTGAGTTTGAGACCAGCCTGGGCTACAAAAGTGAGCTCAAGGCCAGCCTGAACTGTACAGTGAGACCCTGTATCAAAAAGACAAAAAAACCCTTTCTATCCATGTAGTACTTTCAAGATAGTTGCCTAAAGTTAAGTAAAAGTGGGGAAAGTGAAATCACAGATGGGGGTTATACTATAACAGCACCACTTAGGGCTGAATGAAATGAGTTAGTCAGAAAAAGTACCTTTCCTTAATCTAGCTAGACATGCACCAAGCACAGAGAATTTGGATTCACTGACCCATACACCTAAAATATTTTCATCTCCCAGATTAGTATAGTTCAATCTTTCCTATCAAATTGTCACTTCAGTGTGGCCATCCCGGGTAAACTTATCCAATTTTTCTTGAGGTTGTCATGTCTTTTTCTGTTTTGTTTTGGGGGGTACTGAGGATCAAATTTAGGACCTTGTGCTTGCCAGGCAGGCTCTTATGCTACTGAGCTATCTCCCAAGCCCTGTCATTTGTTTTTAGAACAGGGTTTCACTACAGTTCAGTGATCTTGAACTCATAGCAATCCTCCTGCCTCAGTCTCCCAAGTGCTGTAATTACAGGTGGGCACTACTATGCCTGGCTCACCTAGAATTTTAATCCTGTGTACTTTTATTTTTGGTACCTGAGTGACTTTTCTCCTAAATACGTCATTTTCTTGATTACATTGTTTAATGTCTATGTCCTCAGTTAGAATATAAACTCCCAAGAGTGTGTTCCTGTTTAATTCACTGCTCTTCTGCTATGCCCTATAGCACCATTAGCTATCACCACTCCATACATTGCAAATTCTAGCAGTCAAGTGTAGAAACTAGAACAATTAATGTCTGCTCTCATACAAGATCAGAAAGCCCAAAGCAATCAACTAGAGGGCAGATGACAATCACACAAATGGAAGGCTATTCCCCACCCAGTACATTGTAGGCAAGCACTACTCCACCACTGAGCTATATCTCTAGCACTTGTACTATCAGGCCAGTCAAGCTAAGTTTGTAAATTTCTCGTTTGAGATAGGGTCTTGCTATGTAGTAGTTCCAGCTGGGCTTGAACTCACTATGTAGGCCAAGGCAGCCTGAACTGGCAATGATCCTTCTGTTTTAAAGCCCCCCCTAGAATAGATAATACAGATAATGTGCTACCTCACCTGGCTTTTGTTTTCTGAGACAATGTCTCACCCTGTAGCTCATGCTGGTCCCAAACTTGTGATCCTTCTGCTTCAACTCCCTAGTGCTGGGGTTATAGATGTACACCACCATACTTGGTAGGTTACACTTTTTAAAAAGAAAATAAAATGTAAAGTATAGTACAACTTTGTGTAAGTCACTTCATCCCATGGCATTAGAATCACCTGTAAAACAGAGAATAAAAATCTGTTTGCTGCTAGGTACAGTGGCTCATGCCTATAACTTCAACACCCAGAAGCTCAAGTGTAAGATTCACCCTTAGCTTGAGACTAGCCTGGACTACATGTGAGTTCAAAGCCAGCCTCAATTACAGAGCGATACTTTGTCTCAAAAAACAAACAAAAATAAAATGAATTTGTTTCCTCGGCACACACCTATAAACCCAGCTACTCAAAGAGATTGGGGCACAAGAATAGCAAGTTTGAGGCCAATCTAGGCAACTTGGTGAGAATATTTCAAAAGTGGAATTAAAAGAGGCTGGGGATATAGCTCATCATGAAAGTATTTGTCTGAGTACAATCCCTAATACTATGAAGAAAAAAAGAAACACCTTTAAAGATGTGAGATAGGGGCCTGGCGGGATGGCTCAGTGGTCTAAAGCGCCTGCTTGGAGAAGCTTGGGCAGCTTCAGGGACCGCAGTTCAATCCCTGACACCACATGCTGTGCCAGCCCTGCCCTCGGGGTGGGTTGAGCCAGCCATAAAAATGAGTCAATAAACAAAGGTTCTGAAACGAATAAAAATAAATAAAATAAAAAATTCTTGAAAAAAAAAAAAATAGCCAGGAGTGGTGGCTCATGCCTGTAATCCCAGCACTTGGGAGGCTGAGGCAGGAGGATCAGTGTGAGTTCGAGACCAGCCTGGGCTACAAAAGTGAGCTCAAGACTAGCCTGAACTGCACAGGGAGACCCTGTCTCAAAAAGACAAAAAATAAATAAATAAATAAAATTTTAAAAATAAATAAATAAAGATGTGAGATAGCTGGGCGTGGTGGCGCACGCCTGTAATCCCAGCACTTGGGACGCTGAGGCAGGAGAATCCATGCAAGTTTGAGACCAGCCTGGGCTACAAAAGTGAGTTCAAGGCCAGCCTGAACTGCATAGTTAGACCCTGCCTTAAAAAGACTAAATAAATAAATAAAGCTGTGAGACAGTTCAAATAACATTATATAAAATGCCAATTACAATCCCACTCCTTAAAACTTAAAAAGTACACAACTGACATTATTTTCCTTTCTGCCTTAAAAGAAAAAGCAGAATAGGGATGAGAACAGTTACAAAACACAAGTCAGACACCAAAAATTCTGGGTCAGCCCAAGTCTCAAGCACTTTCTACTTTCAGTCTGTTCTCCTAGAGGATTTGTACAATAACTGCTTCCAAGAATTCTGATAGTACAGCCAATGGTTTTCATCCAGGGCAATTTCAACCACCAAACAATGTTCAGAAATAAATGTATGAAAACGCCTTTTTTGGGTATTACAGTGGTTGTCATGCTATTGTCATTTTTACCTGGGGAGCAGGATGCTAAACATCCTGCAAATGTAGCCTTGCTAAGAACAATTAACTCCCACCCATTACATCCCAGATAGATAATTTCCTGTAACACTTAACTCAGAAGAGGCTCGAGTCACAACTGATCCCAACGAAACAGTATAAAAGCCACCCCAGTAAGGTGAGCCAATAAAGACTGTTTTGTGTTGTTTGCAGGACCAGGGTTCAAACTCACAACCTTGCATTTGCCAAGCAGGCACTTGTGCCTCGGAGCTATCTCCCCAGCCCCAAGACTGTTGTTTTAAACAGCAGCTGTAAAATAATTTATCGAAGGAGATACTTTTCTTTCAATACATTTAGTACAATTTTAACTGAACAGTTATTTGTTATAATTTATTTACTTATTTCCTTACAACTAGAAGGTACTCTACAGAAGCAGCAATTACAAAACCTATGCTCAAAAAACTAAAATATAATGAAACCTATGTTCACAAAGGATAGCAACTTTGAGGCCAGCCTGGGCAACTTAGTGAGACTATTTCAAAAACAGAATTAATGGGCCCGGCAGGATGGCTCAGTGGTCTAAAGTGCCTGCTTAGGAAAGCTTAGGAGGCTGCAGGGACCACGGTTCAATCCCTGGTACCACATGCTGTGCCAGCCCTGCCCTCAGGGCAGGCTGAGCCGGTCATAAAAATAAATAAATAAACAAACAAACAAAAGTTCTGAAATAAGAAAAAAAATAATAAAAATAAAATTCTTTAAAAAAAAAAAACGATTAAAAGGGGCTGGAGAGTAGCTTTTAAAAATGTTTGGGTAATCTAAACTGATCTGATGATGAAAATATGTAATATAACCATTGTTAAATTTAAACAATAAAAATATTAAATAAAAAAATAAAAAATAAATTTCAAAAAAGTGGGTAAAAACTTCTTGGTATCACTGTAGAAATTCTACAACTAATTGTTGCACTGATGTAAACAACTAGTACAAGTTTTTTTTTGTCTTTTTTTTGAGACAGGGTCTCGCTGTACAGTTCAGGCTGGCCTTAAGTTCAGTTTTGTAGCCCAGGCTGAACTCTCACCGATCCTCCTGCCTCAGCCTCCCGAGTGCTGGGATTACAGGCGTGCGCCACCATGCCCAGCTCCAAATTACTCAAAATAGATTTTGTCATAAGACCAATTCTTACACTGACAACTCCCTAGTTATTTTATGCTTTAAATTAGGCAATTTCAGCACACTAGACAATAAATAAACATTTAAAAAGTGTTTATCTGAGGGGCCCGGCGGGATGGCTCAGTGGTCTAAAGCACCTGCTTGGGAAAGCTTGGGCAGCTTCAGGGACCGCGGTTCGATCCCTGGCACCACATGCTGCACCAGCCCTGCCCTCGGGGCGGGCTGAGCCAGCCATAAAAATGAGTGAATAAACAAATAAAAGTTCTGAAACAAGAAAAAGATAAGTAAAAAAAAAAAATTATTAAAAAAAAAAAAAAAAAAGTGTTTATCTAAGGCTAGGTATAGTGGCACACACGTATAATTTCAGAGCTAGGGAGCCTGAAAACAGGATGATCACTAGGAGTCCAAGCTGTATAGTGAGACCCTGTAGCAAATACACAAATGGGGGGGGGTGATCCAGGTACAGAGAGATAGCTCAGTGGCATAAGTGCCTGCCTGGCAAGCACTGGGTAGTGAGTTCGATCCCCGGTGCCCAAACAGTATTTTTCCAGAGAATTCTTGAAAAATACTGAATATGAACAAAGTCTGGGAAATTTTGATGGTCTCTCTGAAAAATAAAAACAAGTTAGAACACTACATCTTAGCACATGCTCAAGATTTATAACTCCAGCTGGGACATGACCAGCACCTGTAATACTGAGCACCCAAGAGGCTGAAGCAGGAAGATTGCAGTGAGCTCTAGGCCAGCCTAGGTTACACAGTAAATTCAAGATCAGCCTAGGGGCTGAGGAGATCATGGCACAAGTGCCTGCCTGGCAAGTGCAAGGTCTATGAGTTTGAACCCTGGTCCTGCAAAAGGAGAGAGAGAGAGAGAGAGAGAGAGAGAGAGAGAGAGAGAGAGAGAGAGAGAGATCTATCAGCCTAGACAACATAGTAAGACCCTATCTAAAAGACAAAAGTCGTATTACCCATGAGGGAATAATAAAGGTAGACATCAACAAAAGACATTTCTTCCCACAAGCCATTCTACAGTGCTTCTTTAGGGAAAAGAGCTTGGTGTCTATGGACCATAAACCTCGCCAAGTGTGGCAGTTCTGATGTCTTCTGCCCTACTTAGCTGTCATTTATCATTAAGTAACACGGCACGATTAAGGAATACATGGAGAGGCAAAGGTCAACTAACAATTCTACCTTCTGCTAATGTGCTTTTGTATTATTACTGTGTGTGCACGCATGCAGGGTCTCACTATGCAGCTCTGACTCACAGTGATCCACCTGTTTCCTGACTTCCAAGTGCTGGGATTACAGGCCTGCAATACCACACTCCTACTCCATCACTGGCTCAGTGCACCCAAGAGTGGGGCTGGTGCAGCAGCCAGGCCAGAAATGGAACCCTGGCCCCTGCACTTCCCTAAGGGCTTAGTCCACTGAGCTATATACCACTGGCCCTTGCTCTGTATTAAAAAAAGATACCTAAGATACATCACTGCCATGTAGGAACTTGGTTTACATGCAGATTCTTTTTTTATGTTGGAGTCTTTTTGAGACAGGGTCTCACTGTGCATTTCAGGCTGGCCTTGAGCTCACTTTTTGTAGCCCAGCCTGGTCTCAAACTCACACTGATCCTTCTGCCTCAGTCTCTCAAGTGCTGGGATTGCAGGTATGCAGTACCACATCCGGCTACACACAGATTCTTTTGTTGTCATGCTTCTTTATCAATCCAATCAAGTACTGTATTCTGATATACACTAAAAAGGGGGAGGGCATGGCAGGATGGCTCAGTGGTCTAAAGCGCCTGCTTAGGAAAGCTTAGGCGGCTGCAGGGACCACAGTTTGATCCCCGGCACCACATGCTGCGCCAGCCCTGCCCTCAGGGCAGGCTGAGCCAGCCATGAAAATAAATACACAAACAAAAGTTCTGAAACAAGAAAAAATAAGTAAATAAATAAATAAATCTTTAAAAAAAAAAAAAAAGATTCTACTTAAGAGGGTAAATTTGGTACAACTTCACAAAGCAAACAAGGGGAATTGCAGTGACAGAGGACATAAGAGGGACCACCTTCTTCTCAAGTCAGGTGGCCAATGCAAGTGTTTAGCCTTTTTTTTTTTCCTAGCACTGGGGTTCAAACTGATGACCTTGCACTTGCCAGGCAGGCACTTGTGCCACAAAAGCTATCTCTACAGCACCTGGTAGCCAACACAAGAAGACAGCATCATGGCATTTAGTTAGTGCTCCAATACCAGCTTTTAAGTGGCATTTTCAGGAATCAGTTTCTCAGGCAAAGTTTACTGAACTTGGCCACACTTGGGACACCATCAGTCACCATCCTAAAATACATTTCTCACCTTCATCAAACTCCCAGAACCATAGATCCAAATTACTTTTTTTCTTGTTTCAGAAATTTTATTTATTTATTTTTGCAGCCAACTCAGCCTGCCCTGAGGGCAGGGCTGGCGCAGCATGTGGTGCTGGGAATCGAACCCCGGTCCCTGCAGCCGCCTAAGTTTCCTAAGCAGGCGCTTTACACCACTGAGCCATCCTGCCAGACCCCCCCAAATTACTCTTGATCTGCTAATATTTAATGTATGACCCCCATGCCATCTTGCCAAATTACCTAGAGAAAGAAAAGTAGAGAGCAAGGAGACTCTGACTCCCATAAATAACCAGATGTTTTGTCACTAGAGTTCACCATGACTGCACAGCAGATGATCCATCTGAAAGGTTTTTTTTTTTTTTTGTCTTTTTGAGACAGGGTTTCACTGTACAGTTCAGGCTGGCCTTGAGCTCAGTTTTGTAGCCCAGGCTGGTCTCGAACTCTCACCGATCCTCCTGCCTCAGCCTCCCAAGTGCTGGGATTACAGGCATGCACCACCACGCCCGGCTTGAAAGGTATTATCTTTCTTCTATTATGAATTGAATGCTGCATCCTTAAAATTCCAATATTGAATTCCTAATCCTAAATGTAACAGTATTTGGAGATGGGGTCTTTCAGATATAACTGGGTTTAGATTAGATCATGTGGATGGGCCCATACTGTTAATACTCATATAAAGAGGGTCCTCATTAAATCTGCTGACATCTTTTTTTTTTCCTGCTTACATCTTAATCTTGCTTTTCCAATCCTCTGGGATTATGAAAAAAAATCTATAGTTTAAGCCACCCAGTATTTACAGCAGCCTATGCAGACTAAAAAAAATTCCCCACTTCAAACACCTTTAGTCTGGGGCCCCGAGGGATGGCTCAGTGGTCTAAAGCGCCTGTTTGGGGAAGCTTGGGTGGCTTCAGGGACTGCGGTTCGATCCCCGGCACCACATGCTGCGCCAGCCC
>PVJA010020785.1:0-36506 GCA_004027025.1 Myocastor coypus | reverse complement strand
TTTTTTTTTTTTTTTTTTTGTCTTTTTGAGACAGGGTCTCACTATGCAGTTGAGGGCTGGCCTTGAGCTCACTTTTGTGGCCCAGGCTGGTCTCAAACTTGTACCAATCCTCCTGCCTCAGCCTCCCGAGTGCTGGGATTACAGGCGTGAGCCACCACGCCCGGCTAATGATGCTTTCTGAGGAGTCAGTTCCCTCCTCTAACAATGCAGCATGTGGCCTACCCATGGCACACTGGTCACCTGCCACGATCCCTCTAGTCCTGACACCCTGGCCCAGCACACCACAGTGACAGGCATACATTCACAACATGCAAATCTGCTCAGCCCAGTGGGGAAGCATGAGTGGCAGGGTACCTGGCACAGCTGTGGCACAGCCAGATGCAGTGTCAGACAAGGTTCCCTGCCCTAGCCCAGCATAGGTCTCCCCAAAATGTCCACCTGCACTAAGCACCACTACCCACCATGGGCTCTAATGACCCTAGCCTTCCTGGAACCACAGGGGTCATCACAGGCATCTAACAGCTGTCAGAATGCTGCCCAGCCAGCACCAATGATACAGGAGGGTGGGTGACAAGGGAGCCCCCTCATGGGTGCTATCCCCTTGGCCTGCAACCTCTCTGCACAGGCACCAGCACCAACCTGGAATAAATGACAATAACTTGGAGTTTCTGCCCACTGTGGACACCTGATAGACACCTGACAGATGGGCATTACCTGTGCTGGTACCACCCCAGGTCCAAATGCACCAGGAGCACAGCTGTGGCCACTGCACAACTGTGACAACATTGCATTAAGTGTGCATGACACTCACTGGGTATGGTGGGCACAGGGGTAAGGACAGCTGCCTATCCCTGCAGGTGAGCCTGTAGCCTCCCACCTGCCTGCCCTTTCTTTCTGGGACCTTCCTATAGAATGTGCTACCAGACTCAAGGTCTAGCAGTCCCTTGACAGCTGAGGAGAAAGGAAGCACAGCAGCCAGCTCTGGACAAAGCCACCACATCTGGATGGACTGCCACATCTCAGCCGAGGCTCACCTATTTCAGGATGGGTCCCTGGATGGGAACCAAAACCTACCAAAATCACTGGAGGAGCAGGAGGCCAGCTGGTGGGTGACAGGGTTGTAGGAGACACACTGTATGGAGTCATTGTGCCTGTGAGAAAACAGCCACAGATCACAAGCCGGCACAGGGGCTGCAGTGAAGGAGCCTGGTGAACTGAAGCCTGGGACACCCTGAGACTGCCTCTGTGAAGATCCAGCAGAAGGCCCAGGCACCAGTATCCTCCTCCTAGATGCTCCCTCCCCATGCCAATTTAGATGCCACCTGCTCCAGGCCCGAGGTAGACAGGCCCCCCATGGGTTGAAAGGCAGATGGATATGCAGAGCAAGCAGTGTACCCAGGCCATCACTGATGGTGGTACCTGATAGCCAGGGTGATGGTTTGATCTGAAATACCTCTCGAGTGTCACATATGGGAAGTGCATTATGGGGCACTATGCTTGTCATTGAGGAGCTCAGTGCCCGACTTGCTGTTCAGAGGTGGGACTAATCAGGAAAGGGGTCATCAGAGTGGCCTGGAAGGGTGGCTCTTGGTCCTGGGCTCATCCCTCTGCTTCCGGTCTGCCCTCCCTTGAAGAGCTCTCCTCCACCCCACCCATTTCCTAGGAGCCACTGACCATGGGTTACAACAGGAGAAAAAGAACTCTTTCACCTTTGTGTTATGCATGCCAGGTGCTATGTGTGCATGAAGATAAAGTGACTAAGACCCACGTTAGAGGGGCACCAGATGCTGCTGGCTGAGGGCCAGACATGGGCAACCCACCAAGGGTGAGGACTTGCTCAGCATAAGCCCCTGTAACTGAAGCCTGAGTCCATGCTGGAAAGAAAAGCTCCTGGGTTCGTAATAGCTAGGGGGGCCCAGGCAGGCAGCTGTAAATGGAAACTCACGTGTACTTCAGGATGCCTTCCAGTTTTGATGTCCAGATGATGATGCTTTTGTCAGCTGACCCAGAAGCAAAGCGTTTGCCTGAAAGTGGTTTTAAAAAAGTCTCACGTTTATTTTAAGCTAGCTTTTACCAGGAGTATTTCTTAGCAAACTGGTTCTGTAAGGTGTAATGGCCTGAATAGGAACTAAGCTCAAATGCACACTGAGCCTCACCAGTTCTCTGCTTCCCGTAACTGGCACACGTGCTCTGGAATTAGGACATTGGGTCACAGACCTATTTGGTGCTGAGCATGTACGTGTGGTCTATGCCACGACAAAGTAGTGATGAAAATACAGCATCTTGAGGCAGCACAACTCACAACAGCTACACTTGGGAAGTGGCCTACATGGCTGCCAAATGATGGACAAAGAAACTGTAGGAGCCACACAGTGGAGCACCCTGTTGCCACAAAGAAGGATGAACTTGAGCCATTTGTAGGAAAAGAGATGTACCTTGAGACCATAATGTCAAGTGAAGCAAAGCAGACACACACACACACACACATACACACACACACACCCCAAGCAATGGGGACTAAGAGGCTTAGAGGTTTGGGGGAAAGGAAAGGGGATGAGATTTATTTATTTTTGAGCAATGATTTTTTTATTATCTATCTATTTATTTATTTATTTTATATTATGGCTGGCCCTGGGAGTGGGGCTGGTGAAGCATGTGGTGCCAGGGATCAAGCCGCGGTCCGTGTGGTTGCCTAAGCTTTCCTAAGCAAGCACTTTATTTATTTATTTATTTATTTATTTATTTATTTATTTATTTTTGTCTTTTTGAGACAGGGTCTCGCTATGCAGTTGAGGCTGGCCTTGAGCTCACTTTTGTAGCCCAGGCTGGACTTGAACTCGCACCGATCCTCCTGCTTCAGCCTCCCAAGTGCTGGGATTACAGGCGTAAGCCACCACCCCTGGCATAAGCAAGCACTTTAAACCACTGAGCCATCTCGCTGGCCCTGAGAAATGATTTAGAACCTGTTACATACATGTCCCAGCTCCATGCAAGAAATGTAAACATTATGTAATGCAAATAGACTCATAAAAATAAACAAAGAAACTAAACAAAAAAATGAAACTCAATACCTTTCCTTTCACAGAGCTGAATGGAAAAAGTGAGTGAGTAAGCAGGGGATTTTTTTTTTTTTACTTAACATTTTATTTTTATTAACCTTTATTATTATTGTATTTTTGAGACAGTCTCACTATGCAGTTCTGGCTGTCCTTGGACTCACTTTGTAGCACAGGCTGGCTTTCAACTTGCAATTATCCTCCTGCCTCAGCTTCTTGAGGGACTACAGTGCTGGGATTTTAGTTGTGCCAAAGTATAAACAAATGAATAAACAAAATTTATTTTTATTTAATAAACAAAAATTATGTATATTTGTAGAGAACACTACATAGAATAAATAGAAGCTACTGTTATCTCAAAAACCTATTCTCTGATGTTTTGATACATGCATATATTGTCAATTTATCTCAAGGTAATGAATACAGGAGCTGGCGACATGGCTCAGTGATCTAAAGCATCTGCTTAGGCAAGCTTACGCAATCGCAGGGGCCATAGTTCAATCCCCAGCACCACATGCTGCACTAGCCCCACCCCCAGGGCAGGCTGAACCAGCCATAACATAAATAAATAAGGTTAAAAAAAAAAAAGGTAATGAATACATCCACTATCTCAGATATTTTTTTTTTAATGCATTTAGCATGGGGTATACAGGGTTGTAGTGATTACGTTTTCAGCCTCCCAAAGTGCTGAGATTATAGGCAGGCACCACCACACCCAGTCTCAACAAACTCGCAGCATGCCCCAAGGGAGGGGCCTGCATGGCACACTGGGGATTGAACCCTGGCAGCTGCACTCTGCTGAAGCAGGCGCTTTAGTGCATTGAGCTATCAGGCTGGCCCTTCAGATACTTTTTTTCCATGCTGAAAATAGTCTTTTAGCCAGGCATGGTGACACATGCCTAAAGTCCCAGCTTATCAGAAAGCTAAGGCAAGAGGATTGAGTATAAGCTTGAGTCTAGCCTGGGAGACTTAGTAAGACCCTGTCTCCAAACCCACAAGAAGTCAGAGAAAGGCTCTAAGCAGACAGACCCATCACACTGCCAGAGAGAGGCAGCAGGAGAGAAATGACTTATTGCTGTGCTGTCATCAGGTCACCAGCACATGGGAGAGGGCAGGAACCAGGACAGCAATACAAGCAGACGGCACCACACTGCTGTGAGATGGTAGCACAGCCAGATTCTGCACATCTGTCATGGAATTCAGATGCTACTCTGAGGGTAGGGGAGGTGACTGTGAGCACTTCTGTCTTCAGCACAGCATCCAAGATACCTTTCCTAGTGGCTGTGATGGCAGAATTAGAGGAGCCCCAGGACCCCACCACAAAGAGGAGAGCAACAGAATCACTCCCACCAATTGTCGCTCTTGCCCCTCCACCCTTGTGCCAATGGCACTGGGTCAGGCCCCAGGTGGCAGCACTGGCCAGGCACACCAGTGACTCAGCCAGTGCCAGGGCCTCTTGGGATCTTATTGTTTCCTCGTATGGGCAGCAGAAACAAAAGCAACACTTGCTTCCTCACTGATATGAAAGACAAATGCGCACACATACACACACATGCACACGTGTACATATGTACAAAGTACTTGGAACAATGCCTGGAATAAAACTGATGCTAAACAGAAATAGCTGTTCTCCCTATCATTTCTTCACCTTTTTTTTTTTCCTGAATAAAGAAACTCTGCTTCGCATTACAGTAGCTCATTAGCTGCTCATTAAATTTACAGGAAACTTGCAAAACAGACAAGTAATGACA
This sequence comes from Myocastor coypus, assembly GCA_004027025.1. Taxonomy (NCBI): domain Eukaryota; kingdom Metazoa; phylum Chordata; class Mammalia; order Rodentia; family Myocastoridae; genus Myocastor; species Myocastor coypus. The sequence continues at coordinate 31,699 of PVJA010020785.1, read as the reverse complement.
AGGGGAAAGAGCAGTCTAGAGGAATTAAACTTCTTATCAGGAGGGCCAGCCAAATAGCTCAGCAGATTAAAGCAAGCAGACCCAGGGACTAGGCCAGCCCCCCAGCCCCCAGCTTCCCCTCCTCCCCGGGGAGCTGCTCAGCTGCTGAGGTGGCAACTGAGACTGGGCACGGTGATGTGCATGTAATCCCAGTTCTTGGGAGGCTGCAAACAGGCGGATCACTACAAGTCCTATCTAGTAGTGACACCCTGAACACCCTGTACACCCTTCCCTAAAATATGAAAATAAATAAACTTCTTGTTAGGGAGACAGGGAGAGTAAGGGGACACAGAAAGAATGAGGAAGATAATTTATGTTCCTGTCCCAGCTTCCCATGAGGAATTGGCCATTTAGACTGCAAACATGTACCAGTTAAAAACAAAAATTAAGAAAATACTTCTTCATTATTATATAAATGGCCTGGAAAGGCAGCATAATGTGCAAGAGATCAAGGCCACTGACCTCTCCAACAGGGCTGCATATGGTCAGGCCTGCTTACCTGTCTACTAAAGAAGTCAAGAGTCCCCTGTGGCCCACTCGGAGGACTCTGAGAGGGCCACATGTGATGGGCACACTGCTACAGTGACACTCTGACCTTAAGGGTGCTTCGGGCCAGAAACCAATGCCCTCTGCAGCCATGGGCCTCTAGGATGCAGCAGCGCAGATCAGTGCTGAGGTGCCTCCCACAGGTCTCCCCTCACCTGAAGTCAAATATGCACTTAAGCCAGGTGTGGTGGTGCACACCTGGAATCCCAGCACTTGGGAGACTGAGGCAAGAGGATCAGTGTGAGTTCAGACCAACCTGGGCTATAAAAGTGAGCTCAAGGTCAGCCTGAACTGCTTAGTGAGACCCTGTCTCAAAAAGACAAAAAAATTAAAAACAAACAAACAAAAAAACACTTAAAGAAATGTGATTGTCATGGTCTGCATACCACCAACCTGCTGTGTAACCTGGTCTACCCACTGTCTTCTCTATGTGAGTATAGGCCTAAGCAAAGAGACTAGGCTACCTTAGGCTGACACTGCATGTGCAAAATTCTGCCTACATCTGAAGTATGTACATTCTACTAGAGGGGCCTATCTAGAGCTTTTAGTTGATTTTCACAGAGCTTCATCATTCAGATCACCACCATATGGTGATCTCCAAGGAGTCATCCTATAGCACTTCACATCTGTGACTTATTGGCAGTGGGCACAGGATACCATTGTCAACCCTGTATCTATTGAACACAGAAACCTGAGACTCTAGACTCAATGACCAGCTCAGATGCAGAGCTTCTGGTGCTATGCTGGGATTGGAACTGGGGCTGTGTCACTCTATGCCCCATATTCTTCCTCTTAGTCCCATGTTGTGGGGAGGTAGGATTTATCTGTAATTCGGTTCTATACACAACCCCCCTGGTGCCTGGGTGCAAGAGTCCTCCATTACATGCCTACACCCCACAGAGTCCTCCTTACCTCCTCACCTCCCCTCAGATTTCAAGTCAAACTGCACTGCTGGTCTCATCACAGCCCCTCCCCTCACAGAGGAGACCGCGCCCTCTCTATCTGGCCAGACCAGAAATACTGAGTCATTCTTGCCTGCTCTCTCTGGCAGGCAACACTGGGCTTTTAGTCAGAGTCTATCCCCACCAATCCAGTCACCCTCACCCCTCCTGGCCCCACTCATACCTCCAGCACTGGGGGGGTGGTGGTGTCAGACTGACTCCTCCTTTGCTCACAGTACACTGCTTTCAGGGAGAATCATGTGGGGGCAGGTCAGGGCCCACCTGGCTATAGGCAGCACCCAGCACTGGATAGCCAAATAAGTACTTCTGGAGTCACCTGCCAGAGCCGGAGCTGATATCTAAACCATCTACTACCCCAAACTGCAAGCTGGATTTTACAACCACCAAAAGGCAGCTAAAGATAATAGTATAGAGTCTGATGCTAGGAGCAGCCACTTACCATCCTTTGCATAGGCCACACAATATACTGTGTCTTTGTGCCCCTTGAGGGGCTGAAGCAAGGTGCCATCAGAGGTGTCATAAACCTGTGCAAAAGAGACAATAGCACGTGTCATCTCCATGCTGTTATACACAATCCCTTGATTACAGTGACTTCTGTTTTCCTTAAAAAAAAAAAAACAAAAAAAAACCACTTTCTTTTTGTTATGGCTGGCTCAGCCTGCCCTGGGGCTGGGGCTGGCACAGCATGTGGTGCCAGGGATTGAAGAGCGGTCCCTTGCCTAAGCTGGCACTTTAGACCACTGAGCTATCTGGCTGGCCCCAAAGTGGAGAAAACCTGTCTCAAAATTAAATATTTTCTAAGGACTAGGGGTGCCTGTAGTTCAGTGGGAAAGCACTTGCCTAGCGTGCTGGGGGGTCTCAGTCCTCAGCCGCACACATATAAACGGCCAGTTTGTCACATGGTTAACACAATGTTAGTGTTGCGCCCTAGCATCAACATTACGGAGATGTTTCAGATTTGCTTCTAAGGGAAAGTCTTAGTCCTGAGCTATGGGCTTACAAGTAGGAGGAAGTATTAAAAACTCAGTTGCAAAGTGGATGTAGGGTATTTTATAGATGTGCAACATGCTTAAATCACACCATCTGAGAAATCCGGGCCAAAGTCTCTGCCACGGTCAGAATCTGGGAGATAATGACCAGTGTAGGACAACTGAGGTCCAGGTCATTTCCCTGGAGGGAAAAAATCTGCACAACAGTTTCACTGCAGTGCAAAGATCATGTAGTGTTCCCACCCCCAGAACGACCTCAGCCAGTGGGTCTGTCTGGACACAGCGGAGAACAGGAAGGGGACAGGGTGGAGAAAGGTTGATCCCGGAGGTTTCTAGGTCAAAGCGAAAGAGTTCTCTGGAGATCACTTCTATGAAAAATAGGCCAGCATCCATATGGGATTGCTTAGGTGGCCCAGGGCTGAAAGGCTGTGGAGGGGCTGCAGGACTTCTCAAGGATGGGTGCCTCCAGTCTTGTTGCTTTTGTTTTCTAGGAGGACAAAATACAAATTGACACCCACCCAGTTTCAAAGACATTTTGATTAATCGTCTTCAACTCTTTCACTGGTATGGGCAAAGCAGAAAGGAAAGACGAATGACTCCAAAGAAGGCATTGTTTATAAGTTCCCAGATGCCAGACAGTTTACTTACCTGTTTTAAATAGCCTATTTCCTTCCCTATTAAAAAGTAATGACTGGTTTTTCCGCCCTTGCCTTTTTTATCTCAAAAAAGAAAAAAAAAAAAGGTCAAATTTCAGAGTGCTTACAGGAGGGAGGAAGAAAAAAAAGCACTTAAAAAGGAAACCCAGACAAAATCCTACCAGTAATCTGTTTCCTGCAGCCAGAATCAGTTGAGTTCCATCAGGCTTAAATGCAAGGTCATAGATACTATACAGGAGACAAGACAAAAAGACAATTAGAAGCCGACATGATGAGGTCGGCTAATGGCCAGGAAAGCAAACCGTATTTCCATTAGGAAACGCATGTGCACTGGGCTGAGAATTGCACTGGGTGGCAGATTCCATTCACCCACCACACCCGGCAGCCCTCTCCGTTAGGACCCATGTGGCGCTTGGCTCTGTCCTGGTTTTCTCCTGTCCGGGAGCCAGATGCTCAAAGTGGTTCAAGGGTCAACAGCTGAGGGAACTAACTCTTCCAGGAGGACTGTGAAGATGGGACACGCTGAGAGGAACTGGACAGGCTAAGCACATCCACAGGTATTGCCAACCACCGTGTAGTGCCAGGCACCAACAGATGTTGGATGGGCAGGAAAGGTGTGACCAGCTTGCTTTCCCCAGACATAATCCTGTGTCTAAGGCACATGATTGTTTGTGTCTCTGGGTTTGAGGTGTACCAAATACCTGAGGGTAGTTCAGTTCAACACTGTTCACTTTCATACTGAAGTGTACAATAGCAGTGTTTTATAATCAAGGAAGGGCCCCTTAGCTCAGTTGAAATATGAATACTGTAAGAATACTACAGGAGCTGCCCTAGAACGTGCACCTAGTTCAAGGGAAAATGTTCAGAGGTGGAACAGCATGACAAACAGCATCTTGAAATAGACATTGTATAAGCGAGGTGGCCTCAGGAGCAGCAGGACACTGGGCAGGCTCAACTTTTTAGGCACAGAAAACAGAACATGCAGAGAGGGGACACAGGGACACCAGGGAATACAGAGAATCCCTGTGATTGACACACCAGGCAGAGGGAGAGATCAGCTAGAAAAGCAGACCTCAGCCACCTCACCAAGAAGCTTGGCTGCCAGACATTGAGTCTCACTGTCAGGAGAACAGGAAGATGTATTAATAGGGTGGCATGGTTCAGACAGCCTGTGAAATGTTTAGTGTGGGATAAACAGCCTGGTGCTTGTCAGCACCTAAACGTCCCCTCACTTTGACAGTCCTCAGAGTCCATCTGGCAGATGGCCATAAGAAATTCTTGGCACACAGCAGTGTCTCATCCTCACAGTGACTCCACGAGACTCCAGTTCCCTCTGAATTCAGAGTGGCAGCTCTGTCTGCACCCATGCATCCAACCAACCATGAGCAGGACACAGCTGGGGGAACCTGTGCCTGTAATGAACGTGCCCACACTACTTTCCTGTCCCTGTTCTCTAGACAGACCAGGGTGACAACTGTTTACTCAGCACTGACACCATGTTGGGCAGGAGGATTCATCCCATGATACTTAAAAGTGCAATGGAGGTTCCATACAAGCACTGTGCTATGGTACGTAAGGGACTGGGCACCTGAGTACTGGCATCAGCGGAAGTCCTGGGGGGACAAATACCCAGGACACAAAGAAGACCAAGGGACCAGTTGCTTTGTTGTTGTTCTTGTTTTACAATACTAGGGACTGAACCCAAGGCCTTCACACTGAGCTATCCCCTGTGCCCTTTGTATTTTCTGATAGGGTCTTGCTAAGTTGCTGAATTACCCAGGCTTGCCATCTTCCTACCTCAGCCTCCCAGAGTGCTGAGATTACAGGCATATATCCCCATACCTAGCTTGTACATTGTTTTATAGGGGAGAAACCACAGGACAGACAGGTCAAGTACTTTAGTCCATGTCACAGGCAGTAAGTAAAACATCAAGAGCTTATTTCAGCTTGATCTGCCACAACACTGATATTTTCTGGCCCTAGTAGGAACTGCTGAACTATTATGATCATCTAATATGGCTGAAGCCCTTAAAACAACAATCTTCCCAGAGACCACCTCCCCACTTCGTCTCCAACTCAGCCCAGGGTGCCATTTCCTTTCACCTTTCCCGCCACCTCAGGGAAGATGCCAGTCAACTCCTCAGGTATATCTAAATATCTCCTTCAAACTCCACCCCTGGCAAAAGGCCATAAAAGCTTCAGCCTCCCTTTGTTTCAATCCAGAGAATTCCTCATCCTTCCCCAGATTATCTCTGTATTCTCAGAAACAGTAAAGCTCCTTTCCTTTTTTCCTTCTGCCTCTTTCTCTGTTGCGGCACCATTGAAACTCTATCAAGCACCACAGTGCCTCCTATGTCTTGAGTTATGGCATCTGTTATGCTTGATGCTCAGTGACAACAGTGGCTGGCATGCATACTCACTAGTGCATACAGCTTAAATGCCTTGCTGTTTAGCTCTCTTAACCTCAACAGCACTACACCTATTTTGCAGATGAAAACCCAAGGCACTGAAAAGTTAAACAACTTGTCAGAACATAGTGGAGATGGAGATGGGGCTGGGATTGAAACCCAGGCAGCCAGGCCCTGAAGCCTTCATAATAACTGTATACTTTGTGGCCCTCACTGGTGCATAGTCAGCATACTATGTGGGTGGCAAAGTAATAGCAAAGCCCTTCACATCTTACCAAAAACACAGTGGAAATGTGTTATTACCCTTCCTTGGGGGAGGGGGGGGCTGGCAAGATAGCTCAGCAGTCTAAAGCACCTGCTTAGGCAAGCTTAGGCAACCACAGGGACAGCAGTTTGATCCCTGGTGCCACATGCTGTGCCAGCCCCACCCCCAGGGCAGGCTGAGCCAGCCATAACATACATACATACATACATACATACATACATACATAAATAAAGTTTAAAAAAAAAGTATTATTACCAACTGAGGACACGACTTGATAATTTTATTATTTAATCATTTTTTAGGGCCAGGGAGATAGCTCAGGGGCACAAGTGCCTGCCTGGCAAGTACAAGGTCCTGAGTTTGATCCCTGGTTCCAACAGAAAAAATAATAATAATGCACCACATGCTGCGCCATCCCTGCCCTTGGGGTGGGCTGAGCCGGCCATAAAAATGAATGAATAAACAAACAAAGGTTCTGAAACAAGAATAAAAATAATAAATAAAATTAAAAAAAAAATAAAATGTAAAGTTGTAATTCACAAAGCATAACTATATATTTATGAGGCAAATGTGATATTTTGATCTACGTGTTCTTTATAGAAATCAAATAAATATATCTATTGTCTCACGTTTATTTTTTGGGTTGTTTCTTGAGACAGGATCTCATTATGTAGCCCAAAATGGCTTTGAAGTTATGGTGATCTACCTGCCTCAGCCTTCCACATACTGGTGTCACAGGCATGCACTACCATGGAAGGCAGCAATTTATAGTTTTTATAGTGAGAGTGTTTACAGCCTTTAGGGTCAGCAAAATAGCTCAGCAGAATTAAAGCGCCTGAGGGGCAGGGGCCAGGAGTTTGATCCCCAGGCTGCCATGCCAGCCCTGCCCCTGGGGCATACTGAGACAGTAATTGAGACTGGGTATGGTGGTACACACCTATAATCCTAGCTCTTGGGAGGCTGTAAATAGGCAGATTACTATAAATCCAATCTAGTAGTCAGATCTTGAACACCCTGTAGACCCTTCCCTAAAAAATACAAAAAAAAAAAAAAATGTTTACAGCCTTATAACAATTCTGAAATATGTAATGCATTGACTGTGACAGCCATGCATGCAACAGGCCACTGAAACTTGCTCCTCTAGCATAACCGAAACAGAGTGCCATCTCCTGTCCTTGTCCCTCTACCCATGTCTCTCGTGCCACCTTCCTGCCCTGAATCACAGCACATGACTCTTGGAGTACACCAAAGTAAGACTGTATAGTACAGGCTCCATGGCTGCAGCAGCCTCCCTAAACATATACTCACCAAAGACTCCAATTAGGAGTTCCCGGATAGCAAGCTGCATGACCCTGCAGGACCTCTGCAACCTCTTGCTAGAGTAGAAGGGCAGGTGGCACCTGCCTATCTTTACAGATGAGGAAACTTAGAGGCCAGGAAGTCGCAGTGCATGGGTGCAATCCCAGCGCTCAGGAGGCTCACTGCAAGTCTGAGGCCATCTGAACTATATGCTACACACGTGCTACTACACCCTGACTCAGAAGAATATCAAAAACAGGCCCGGAGGGCCAGCAAGATAGCTCAGCGGATTAAGCACCTGCTTTGGCAAGCATGGGACCAGGGTTCAAGTTCCGGTCCCACATGCTGCACTGGCCCCAAATCCAAGTGTGGTGGTACATGCTTGTAATCCCAGGGCTAGGGAAGCTGAAAACAGGAGGATCACTACAAGTCAGAATTACATTATTATTGTTTTGTTTTGTTTTGTTTTTTTGAGACAGGGTCTCGCTATGCAGTTCAGGCTGGCCTTGAGCTCACTTTTGTGGTCCAGGCTGGTCTCAAACTCGCACTTATCCTCCTGCCTCAGCCTCCCAAGTGCTGGGATTATAGGCATGTGCCACCATGCCTGGCTACACTTACTTAATTTTTTTTTAATGGCTGGCTCAGCCTGCCCTGGGGGTGGGGCTGGCACAGCATGTGGTGCCAGGGATTGAACCGTGGTCCCTGTAGTTGCCTACACTTTCCTAAGCAGGTGCTTTAGACCACTGAACCATCTCACCAGTCCCCAAATACATTGAAAAAAAAAAAAAAAAGGCCAGAAAGAACTTAGCAACATAAGCACCTGTTGGCAAGCACAAGGTCCTGAGTTCGATCCCCAGTAACAAAAAGAGAGAAACAGAAGAGACAGAAAGAGACACAAAGAGAAACAGAGACAGAGAGAAAGAGGGAGAATCAGAAACAGATAAGGAGATTAAGGTAAAGAGAGCTAAAAGGAAGGTGACAGTCATATGCTCTGCAGCAGGGCATCCTGCAGCCTTGCCCCCATGCTGCCTTCCTCTCCATCCTCAGGTGGTTGTTATGGTTTGGGTCTAGTTGTCCCTGCAAAGTCTCATGCAACTATGGGGCAAGGACTGCTAGAGTTTGAGACTGGCTCATGATTCAGAGATTATGTGTTTTGGTACTGATGGGATTATGAGTCTGAGTACTGCTGGGATTATGGGTGTGGCCTGAGGTAATAGCCTGAGGTAGAATCTGAATGTGATATAAAAGAGTCAGAGAAACAGACTCTCAGTTGCCTCTGTTACCGTTGCAATTGTTTGGCTACCATGAACTGCTGCTCTCTGCCATGTGCCACTCTACTCTGCCTTGGAGCTGGTTGAGTATGGACTGAAACCTCCAGTAACTGAGCAAAATAAACTTTTCCTTCCTCCATTTTGGGTGCCGAATATTTGTCCCAGCAACAAGAAAAGAGTAAGACAGTGGTAATGACCAAGACCAATGCTTTCTTTCTCTGGATCTGCAGGAAACATACCCTTATCACAGCTTACACTGAGGAGCAGCAGCAGGGTGGTAGAGTGACAGGTAGAGGGGCCCAGGGCCCAGGACAGGACCCCTGACCCACACAGCAGGGGTGATACACACATACATACACACAGTTTGCAGAGTCCCTGGACTGCAATGCAACCTTAGGGCTGGGGGTCCATTTCTTACACCCACAATCTTGGGGTGCATGGAGTATGTGGCTTCCTGTCGGCCTGGACACATCAGAATTCATCAGCAGGATCCCCATGTGGCCTCTTTCCCTGAGGTTACCTGGGTGGGTGACCAGATTATTTCTATGTCTCATGGGATGAAGCCTTACTATACTCCCCCTGGGAAAATTTCTTAATGTCTGCCTTCTCAAAATATGACACAAGTCTCTCCCCCCCCTCCCCCCATAGCAGGGAGATTGAACTCAGGAACCTGCGCTTGCCAGAAAAGTGCTTATTCTACTGAGCTATCTCCCGGGCCCTATCACACAAATCTGGTTTGCCCCAACCAAAACTCTTAACTGTTCTCAGAATCTGCCTGATCTCATCATTCGCAGTTACACAGCCTCTCTGTCTGCCTTGGACTCCCTGATGATGCATGCCTGCAGTTCCACGGCAGCAATCACATTTTCTATGGCACGTCTGTGGGTGCCAGAGTAAGGGAGAGATCCAGAAACACAAGGGACACAACTGTAAGCTACAGAGATTATATCTTGAAGCCCTCAGGCTTTATTACATCCTCAGATCACAGAAGCCCAGAACTGAAAAGAACTTTGTCGTGTAGTCTCACGCCCCCGTCTGGGCAAGAATTCCCTCCAGATGGCCATTGAGGCAGGCAGTCTGCTCCCTCTTCCCATCGCCTTTCATGAAAAACACTGTTAAGGGGGCCATCATCAGAGTCCAGCGCTGAAACAGAGCATCATTCATACTCCTGCCCCATAAACTGAAGGCCTGGGTGCCTCTTGGCAAGAGCTCCATCAGGTCTGCCCTGCCTGTGCATTTGCTTTATAATCTTCTTTTAGAGGAGCTGGGGATGGAACTCAGGGCCTCACACTTGCTAAGCAAGTACTCTGCCATCAAACACAACCCCAGCCATTGCTTTGTAATGTTCTTTTATTTGGAGAGGGGGCAAATACTGAATCCAAAGTCTTTATACTGAGTAGCTACACCCTCAGCTACTTGCCTGCCTGCCTTCCTCTCCTCCTTCTCCCTCCCCTCCCCTCCCTTCTGCTCTCTCTCTCTTTCTCTCTCATCTCTCTCTCTCTGAGACAGGGTCTCACTAAGTCACTAAGTTGCCTAGGCTGGGCTCAAATTTGTGATCCAACTGCCTCAGCCCACTAGAGTGCTGGGATATGTCACTCAACTCTTACCTTAAGCAAGTTGTTTCACTTCATTAAATCTAAAGTTTTTCATTTGTAAATGTGCTAACAATGCCAACCTCAAGCATTGTTATGCTCAGTAAACAAGTTTAGTGCATGTACACACATCTGGCCAATGAGTGCTCAGTAGACACAAGCTGTGTGAGTTACAGCAGATGGATGGTGCTGGATGCTAGCCCTAGGCAGTGACCAATATGGAGCAGGACACTGAGGGCAGAACACAAGGATTCAGAAAAGAGTGGCAAGTGCTCAGGGAGGAAGGAAAATGGAGTCTCTGGCTGGAGTCCAAAGCATAAATTGAAATGTAAGCAAGCATGAAGTGGAGAGGGCCAGGAGAACCACCTAGCAGGATGAGGATGTGTAATGTGACTCCAGGGTAAATAGGATCTCTGCAGCAGGTCCTAGAAAGAGAGTTCTGTGGCATTGTGACGTTTAGCCTAGAAGCCAAAGTGCAGACCAGGAGTCTGGGATTGGATCAGTGGTGATGTCTGGGATTTTTGAGCTTATTATGCTGTATGGCTTTTTTTTTTTTTTTTTTTAACTTTTTATTTTATTTTTCTTGTTTCAGAACCTTTGTTTGTTTATTCACTCATTTTTGTGGCCGGCTCAGCCCACCCCGAGGGCAGGGCTGGCACAGCATGTGGTGCTGGGGATTGAACCGTGGTCCCTGAAGCCGCCCAAACTTTCCCAAGCAGGGGCTTTAGACCACTGAGCCATCCCACCGGGCCCGATGCTGTATGGCTTTTAAAAACTGTTCTGTTTCATCCTGGATCCTCAGCAGGCCCATCTAGCCGTCATGGGGACTGCTGACCTGTGGAATCTCCCACCTTCTATCATACCTGACATTCATTCATTCCTCATGAATGCATCACACACCAAACAGTAACAACCACTGGCTTGATAAAGCTCTGGAAGCATTTGGTAACGAATTAAAACATGGTCTACAGATTTCCGGGATAAACAGACTAAAAATTAACTTTTACACTTGACAGACTCTAAGTACCACAGAGTGAACAAAATTCTGTGCCAGGGGTTGAAAACAAAGCAAATCAGGCTGTATTTGGCCAGCAAATGTTTTGTTTGGCCCACATGGTGTTTTACTTTATTTCTTCCAATTGGGTGCTAATATTTAAAAATTAGGACACTTCACATTAAAAACCCAGATTCCTAGCTTCTGGTAGAAACAAGAAGATCCCCACACACAAGGCCAAATTCCTGCCTGGTGGGGCTTGGCAGGAGGGAGCAGCAGCTTGCCCTTCAGGCAGAGCAGGTGCACGCCAATTTGTGGAATTCCTGTGTCTGCCACTCCTACTGCTCCCTGAAGCCACTTAACAAGCTTGTGCTCTGGGCAGGTCTAGGACAGGATAAATGGGAAAAGAGCTTCCACTGAAAATAACTGCTCAGTCTCCACCAGCAGAGATGGGGGCTGGGAGGTGGCTCAAGGCCCTGGGGCTAGCACTGAAGACAAGCTTTTTAATTTAAAATGAGAAATTAAAAGTGAGAAATTTAGGGCCTGCGAGATAGCTTAGCAGACTAAACACCTGCTTACACAAGCACAGAGACTGTAGTTCGATCCTCAGCACCACATGCTGCACTGGACCCACCCCCAGGCTCAGTGAGCTAACCACCAGGACCAGGCATGGTGGCACAAGCCTGTAAATTCAGCACTGGGGTGGGGGGCTAAAAACAGGAGGATAGCTATGAGTATGAGCTGTGTAGTGAGAAATACCTGTACCAAATACATTTTTTTAAAAAAGTAGAAATTAAGGACACAGTTGTAAGGCTCCACATTTCAAGTAGGATACAAAAGAATATTCCTGGAGAGAAGAGAATTTCTTGTGGAAGCAACTTCCCTACCAAAAGAACCAAAGATCTTGGCACTGAGCTACTGTCCAGTCCTTTTTTTATTTTTGGGACAGAGTCTCCCTAACCTGCCCCACTTCTATAGCAGGGAGAGGAGAGAATTGAATGTAGTGTCTGGTGGCATGGGCTCTTGGATGAGGAAGACTTCAGCTTGAAAGCAGGCTTCATCACTCACTGTGTGACCTGGACACACAATGCACCCTCTCTGCGCCTCAGCTCCCTCTTCTGTAAAACAGAGGTAACTGCAGTATCTGCCTTAGAAGACTGCTGGGGGAGACAGTGAGATAAAGGATATGGCGTTCTCAGCCAGGGCTGGATGTAGCACTAGCTACTCCTAGAGCAGAACACAAGAGATAGCAACTGTGTCCAGATGTAGCCTCAAAAAGTATTTAGGGTCTCAATGTGAGATCAGGGAAGAAGACAGGTTTTGCACAATGCATAAGAAAAGACAGCATAAATGGCAAATATTCTGCCCTGTGACCAGAGAAGAATTCACAATGAAACTGGAAAGATCATCTAGGAAGCTGTGACAATCCAGTGCATCAGCATTTCCCTGAATGCACTGCTGTACAACAGACTTGGGTGATAAAAATGGAACAGGATATTAAGTTACATTGAATCATAAGGTGAGAAAGTCATTTTCTTTCAATTTCTTTCTTTACAAAACTTTTTAATTAGTAGAAAATCTCTCTTTTTTGTCTTTTTGAGACAGGGTCTCACTAAGCAGGCTGGCCTTGACCTCACTTCTGTAGCCCAGGCTGGTCTCAAACTTGCACCAATCCTCCTGCCTCAGGCTTCCAAGTGCCACACAACTCCTGATCCAAATATGTGACTGCTATTACTTCTTTTTTTTTTTTTTTTTTAGAATTTTTTTATTTTATTTTATTTCTTGTTTCAGAACTTTTGTTCGTTTATTTATTTTTATGGCCGGCTCAGCCTGCCCTGAGGGCAGGGCTGGCGCTGCATGTGGTGCCAGGGATTGAACCTAGGTCCCTGAAGCCGCCCAAGCTTTCCTAAGCAGACGCTTTAGACCACTGAGCCATCCTGCTTTTTTTTTCCTTTTTGGTGGTACCAGGGTTCAGAACTCAGGACCTCACACTTGCCAGGCAAGCACTTATTCCACTAAGCTATCTCCCTGGCCAATTAGTAGCAAATCTTGGCTTGATGTCTACCTTAAGCATCACTCTGCCCATCTTTGGGAATCTCTGGCTTGGGGGATGTAAAGACTTTGTAGCAGCAGAACCTAGCTGTAACTTAGTGAGGTCCTTTTCTTTTTCCTTACTTTGAAGTTTTAGTTATCTTACACTTAGACCAAGCGATATTGATGCTTTACATTTGGAACAGTTAAATTGCTGTACGAAATATGAAATCATATTTATTCAAACGAAAATAAGCAAGACAACAAGGAGAACGCCGAATAAACAACAGTATGGGTGACACATGGATAGGGCCAGCAAACACCGGAAAGAGGCGCCAGGATGGACTCCCAGGCAAAAGCAAGCCAAGTTGGAAAGTGATTACTTGTGACCCCGCTTCCACACACCCTCGAGGTCCCCTTGCCTTGCTCCTAGCCTCCGTTTCCCCATCTCCAAGGTTCCAAATTCAGGATGCTGAGCCGATAACCTAGGCCACAGGCCCGTCGCTACTGGCAACCGCGAGGCCTCCAGCCATCCCTGCCGAGCTCAGATTCTCACTTCCCCTTCTCCTTCCCGGCCGCCCAGTTCCTCACCACTGCTCCACTTTATCTCTCCACGTCAGCACAGCCCTCATTGCGGCTTCCGCTGCGCTTCCTCCTTCCCGCTTGTACAACAGACGCCACAGTTAGAGCCACTTTGGCTATGGCTACCTTCGCTACCCCTGGCAACGCACATGCGCAGGGAGGCACACGCGACAGCTCTGAGTGCGCAAGTCAAGAAAAGGGAGGGCGCGTTAGAGAGCTAAGGAGAAAACGCGCGGCCTGAACGGGAGCCCAGAAGGCCAAAACACAATTCCGACGCGCTTGATTGGTCAGGAAGGACGGGGGCGGGGATGAAAGATTTAATTGGCGGTGCCTGGGAGATGGCGGCAGTGGTTGAGGTGGTTGTGAGGAATCTTCTCTGTCCGCTGGCATTGTTTTCAATCAAGCGGTCTGGACTAAGGTTTTCCCATCCTCCTGTCCTCCTTGCCCAGGGCGCTGCCCCGCTCCTTCCGCTGCTGCAGCTACACCCCGCCAGAGGCCACTTCTCACATGGCGAGTCCAAGCCCCTGGGACGGCAGAGCAGTCTCTTGCGAGCGCAAAGACTCAGAGCCGCTGCTTGACCGCTGGCAAGTTCCTGGTCCTCGAGCCTCGGGCTCCCAACCTGGAAAGAGGGGTTGGTTGGTGGTGGGGCGGGGGCGGGCTTGGTTTCCCGGAGCCGGGGAGGAGCTCCGTGGGTTGGGCGCCGTGCAGACTCTGTGGGGTTCTGCAGCCCGAGGCGCTCCGGAAACATATCCTGAGTGGTACCAGTGTGCGTCAGATGAGGAATAGTTAACTAATCTTTTCAAAATTTAATCCTCAAGAGAAAAGTACCTTGAAAAAAGTATTAAGTGATTTTTACAGATTCAGAAACGCGACTTAGAGCATTAGTGACTTACTCTTGGACGCACAGCTTGTAAAGAGCGAAGCCGGAATCTGAGCCGGGTCAGTTATTATGAGGGTGCGCTGATCCCAGCAGGTTCAGTTCTTATGTCTGGGCAAACAGTATCGTTCATAAAATGCAGACAGCGCTTCGCTCCCAACTTTTTTTTGTACCGGGGATTGAACTCAGGACCTTGCGTTTGCCGGACAGATGGTTATACTGCAGAGCTATCTCCCCACCACTTCCAAATTATTTCATCTCAAATCCCAGGAGAAAACTGTAATTCTTAATCTTGCCAGCCACCATTTTTTGTTTATTTGGATTTCTCACTGGTAGAAATTGGATCGGATAATTAAGATACACCTCACTAAAGATTTTGAATGAAAAGCCCGGGCAAAAAGTGTGAGATTTAAGATTTGGTAGAGCTAGGTTCTGGTATCAGTCATGCAACTAACGTAACCTTTTGGTTACTCAGGCTTCTTAATAAAATAAGAATAAATTTTATTCCACCTACTTCGGAAGGTTGTGGATGATCAAGAGTGAAGGAATTTTGAAAATTCTTGGCAGAAATTATTTATCTTTTGAATAGTTACAGGATTTGATGAAAGTGATAGACACTCCCCCAAAAAAATTCTCAGCCAGAATTTTCACTTCATCTATTTGCAAAAGGGTATTGACTCCCTGACTCCTTAAGCAGTTGTTTTGATCTCAAGTCAAGAGCTGAACTAGTAGTTCAGCCTGAAATGTAGCCCAAATGGCACCAGAAATCTTTAAAGTAGCGCTAGTAGATGATTAACTGTAAAGCTTGCTAGCAAGTAGTTTGAGCTTTCTGTTGTGTAGAGATTTCCAACACTTTTAACACTTATTAAATGACAAGTAGCTGTTAAGAACAGATTCTCTTTCTCTTTTTTTGTTATCAGGAATTAAACCAGGAATGTTGATGCTTGCAAGGCAGGCATGGTGCTAACGAACTACATCCCCAGCCCCCAGATAGAGGGACTTACTGGTCTCTCAGAAGAAAATGGCAAGGGGATTTAGAAATTAAAGACAAAAAACAAAAGTTGAGGTTAGTTGGAGACCTCTTCACTTGATAGTACGAAGACTAAACAACAGTAGGGGCATTTATTTGCAAAGTCAATATCAATCAGGAGACCAAAGTTTGCCTTGCTACTAATGACTGAAATTCTCCAGGCAGCTTGATTACCTCCTAGGCACTCTTGCTCTGTCCTGCCCTCACACATATGACCAATTTCCAGCTTTAGCCTCTCTCAGTACCCAGAAAGATTCTCTGACTACATAAGAGACTGGTTTGTACTGGCTGCAGTCTCCCATGATTTTGATCTGAGTGTTCCATGTGGTTGCTGCACTGTTAAGGATCAAAAGTGAATAAGCAAAAGAAAATAAATTTTCAATGAGAGAATCACTTGTGGTTTGTTTTCCCAGTGAGGAAGATGTTGCTACCAATGTGGGAATAGATGAAAAACACATGGTGACAAATGGAAGCAGAGAGTGTAATGCTCTGCTACAGGGACCCATTGCTTCCACTCAGCGTGCTGGTGCTGCAGTGACAGAATGTCACAAGCCTGTCCTCTGTGGATGGGAAAGGATTGTGAAGCAAAGATTATCTGGGAAAACAGCAGGGAGATTTGATGTGTACTTTATCAGGTAAGCATACAAGGTGGAAAATACAGCACAACCATATAATGCTGTCTAGAGATCTGGGAACGCATAGCAAGAACCTGGGCTTATTTCTGCTTTTACCATAGAACTGTTGCAGAATCTTCTTTTCCTTCACTGGTTAGTCATATCAAGTGATTTGGAAATAATTGTATATATTTTTTCCTTCCTACTGTGACTGTTTACTGGTACAATTGCACTTAAGTTATATTCATAAATTTACTCTTTTTTTTTTTTTAATGGCCGGCTCAGCCTGCCTTGAGGGCAGGGCTGGTGCAGCATGTGGTGCCGGGGATCAAACCGTGGTCCCTGAAGCCACCTAAGCCTTCCCAAGCAGGCGCGTTAGCCCACTGAGCCATCCTGCCGGGCCCCATTCATAAATTTACTTTATTATTTTTTTTCTTGTTTCAGAACTTTTGTTTGTTTGATTATTTATTTATTTATTTTTTATGGCCGGCTCAGCCTGCCCTGAGGGCAGGGCTGGCACAGCATGTGTTGCCGGGGATCGAACCGTGGTCCCTACAGCCCTAAGCAGGCGCTTTAGACCACTGAGCCATCCTGCCGGGCCCCCATAAATTTACTTTATACTGTCATAGAGAAAACTATTTAAAAGTACCCAGTTTTATTTTCAAATAACAAATGCCTGTGACAACATTTGGAAATCATTAATTAGAAATCTGAAACTGATCCACTTCTTCTTTTTAAAAAGCACTCTTCCTTTCCAGCAGTAAGTTTAGTTTCCTTTGATATCATTTTCTAGCCCACAGGGACTGAAGTTCAGATCGAAAAGTTCACTTGCTAATTATCTTCGCAAAAATGGAGATGCAGTCCTGGAACCAGAAGATTTTGATTTTACTGTTCTTTCTAAAAGGAACATAAAGTCAAGATGTAAGGACTCCAGCATGGCAGCTCTGACAGTTCAGCAACAGAACAAAAATAATGTTTCAAATTGGAACCTTCGGACTCGAAGCAGGCAGAAAACAGATATCTCTCTTCTGCCAAACAGTACCTCAGAGTTGCAAGATGGCAGAGGACTGTCTAACCTGGATTCCATCCATCTGCTTTTGAAAGAAGAAGAGAGTATTAGTGACGTTAACTTGGGGAAGGTTAGGAAGCTTAAAGGAAAAGTGACTGTTTTTAAAGGAATTGAGATTAAGAAAACCAGAAAACAGTGCAGCAAGAGCCTTTCAGATTCTGTCCAAAGTAATGCAAAAAGAGAATCTGTGTTTAATGAAGCAGAAGCTGAAAGTGCATCTGTTGCACAAGGAAATCAGCTTAATAGAACTTTGTGCATTTCTGATAACAACACAACTGAGGAAGAAAAGAGCCTCATGAAAGAAAAATCATTGAGCTCAAGATCAGATTTTTATTTTGAACAAATAACATCTGGTATCACAAACAAATCATGTCCAACCACAGAAGGGGAACACGGTAAGTGTGAAGAGACCTTTTTAGAATCAGAGGAAATCAGAACAAAAGTAGAAGATGGAGTGAGAAAGGAACATTTGCATGCTGACATTTTACAGTGTGCCTCTGAAATGGATAACAGCTGCTCACAAAGCAAGAAACATTTTACTTCTGAGGAAATACACCCAGGTATTACATGTGTCAAAGTGCTAGTAAACATGTAGCGAAGAGCTTCATCCCCATTGTTTGCCTATACACGGTTAAACGTAAGAATAGACTAAAAAAATAGGGCTATGTGTCAGATATAGTCTCACAGTTGGCTCTAATATCGAGCTGACCTAGGGCCAGCAAGGTAGCTCAATGGACTAAGTGTCTGCTTAGACAAACACAGGGACTGGAGTTCAATCCCCAATACCACGTGCCACATCAGTCCTGCCCCTGGAGCTCACTGAGCTGGCGATAGAGTCCAGGTGTGGTAGTGCATACCTATAATCCCAGCTGTTATAGAGGCTGAAGAAAGCCTTGTGCCACTGACAACTCCTGCTGTCTCTCAGAGACAGTAACCAATCTTGTCAGCAGCACTGCTTTTGCTTTTCAACCTCTTTCTACCAGTAATTTAAGACTACGAGGAAGTCTGGTTGTGCAGAAAGTCTGGTTGCTGGTTTCCCCAGCACTCTGGGGAAACAGAGGTAGGAGGGCTACAGGTTCAAGTACAGCCTAGGTAACTTAGTGACTTGTTAAGACTTTGTCTCAGGACAAAAAAAAAAGTAAAAATATGTCTGGAGATTTAGCTCAGTGCAGAGGCCTTCCTGGGTTCAATCCCTAGTACTATTTTAAAAAAAGGCCAGGCATTGGGGCTGGGGAGATAGCTCTATGGCACAAGTGTCTGCCTGGCAAGTGCAAGTTCATGAGTTCAAACCCCAGTCCTGCAAAAAAAAAAAAAAAAAAAAAAAAAAAAAAAAAAAAAAAAAAAAAAAAAAAAAAAAAAAAAAAAAAAATGCTAGGGATGTGTGGTGGTGCATACCTGTGATTTCTGCACTCTGGAGGCTGAGACAGTATTGCTGTGAGCTTGAAGCCAACTTGGGCTACATAGTGAGTTAAAGGTCAGCCTGAACTGCATAGCAAGACCTGCCTCAAAAAAAAGCAAAACAACAACAAAATATTTATTTATTTAAAAACTTGTGGCCAGGGAGATAGCTCAGGAGCACAAGTGCCTGCCTGGCAAGTGCAAGGTCCTGAGTTTGATAAAGAATAAAAACTTGTGAAAAGTTTGGGAAATTTTCCTTTTGTATATAAACAGAATGGTCATACCACTCTTTATTATAGTTTATGTGATTTCCCAACTTACATATATATCATAGCTGTTTTTATCTTCTATTAGAATATAATGCTTCTCTAAAAGGCCTAACAGCTTTAAATAATTCAGAAGTGTAATTGTGTATTTCATCAATTATTTGTAGTATGCTCCTATTACAGAAATCAGCAATAGCAGTTTTGCTTTTCTAATACCTCAGTGAATAATAGAAAGGAGATCTTTTGAGCACCCTGTATTATTCATTATGCCAGTGTGATATAATGAATAACTCTTAAAAAGGATGGCAGTTTTACTTAAAATCCTTGTGGGGAAATGGTGTGGACAGTTTGAAGGAGCATGGGGCTAGACTGGCTCCTGCTGTCAGTCACACCCATGATTTGAGGTCATCTCTACTTTGACTGTCTCTGCTTTTAATGGAAAGGTGGCCAAATTTGCTGAGGAGCTGCGGAAGAGTTCAAGTTTGTCCTTGAGCTTACAGAAAGCATTGAGGTTTATGTAGATTTATTGCTGGTATAATGGGCAGATTAAATATTAAAACATCTTTTTGTAACTAAGATGTACCCTACTCATCCTATACTTAAAGAATTCTAGATCTCAAAACAAAGTACCCTGGAGGCCAGGTGTGGTGGGACTTGCCTACAATCTCAGGCCAAGTTAGGATCATTGTGAGTTCAAGGCCAGCCTGGGGTACATAGAAAGACCCTCCCTCAAACCACCCCCCTAAAAGGATGAAGTACCTTGCCAAGATGATTTGTGTCACTTGTAGGGTCAGCTTCTGAAGAGGCAGAGGCAGGAGGATCTCAAGTTTGAGGCCAAGACTCATTCTAGGCCTTGAACTCCATTTTATCCTTGGACTAGGAACATAGCTTAGACCAAATAATTGGAGTATTTACCTAGCATGTAAAAAGCCTTGAGTTCAGTCCCCAGCACTGAAAAAAGTATCCTTAGGTTATGATAAATAATAGTCTTCCCTACTGACTTAGTTACTAATTACCAGGAAAACTAGTAATATAAAAGCTAGTTAGGCTGGGCATGGTGGTGCACACCTGTAATCCCAGCACTCAGGAGGCTGAGGCAGGGGGATCAGTGTGAGTTCAAGACCAGCCTGGGCTACAAAAGTGAGCTCAAGGCCAGCCTGAACTGCATAGTGAGACCCTGTCTCAAAAAGACAAAAAAAAAAAGCTAGTTAGCTGGGCATAGTGGTGCACTCCTGTAATCCCAGCACTTGGGAGGCTGAGGCAGGAGGATCACTGAGTTCAAGACCAGCCTGGGCTACAAAAGTGAGCTCAAGGCCAGCCTGAACTGCATAGTGAGACCCTGTCTCAAAAAGACCAAAAAAAAAGGTAGTTAAAAATTATGACCCAGCACTTGAGAGGCTGAGGCAGGAGGATCGTTGCGAGTTTGTGACCAGCTTGGGCTACAAAAGTGAGCTCAAAGCCAGCCTGAACTGCACAATGAGACCCTGTCTCAAAAAGAAAAAAAAAAAAATTATTTATGAGACTCCACAGAAAAGTTTGTAAAATAACTAGTAAAGCAGCTTCCTTTGTTCTCTGTCTTTGCCTTCTCTTGGGCTTTTCCTAGTCAAACTAGAGCAGCACAATTCACTGGCCAACTTCTCTGGGTACCTGGCTGCTATTCCAAGCTCTAGTCAATCCCAGTGTCTGACTCATTTTTTCACCTGTGAAATATAGGCGGTAATCTTCACTAGTCCCCTTTTTCATGTTAAGAATATTGTAAGCTAAAATGAGAAGTGAAAGCGATGACCTCATATGATGAAGTAGAAGGGGTTATTAACTGACACTCAAATTCAGAGGGGTTGGCTAGCAGAAGCAGTAACTGCCAACACCAGAAACCCGACACATCAGCAACACTGCTTCCCAGCAGGCACAGTGTACCAGCAGACAGTGGTGTTCTGGGTCCAAATGTTATAATTCCCAGAAGGTTCTGTTACATTTGTATCCCTTTTTGGTAAACTATTCACAGCAGAAATTTTTGGATGTATGAAAAATAAGCTGGGTGTGGTGACATATCTGGAATCCCCATTTCTCACAGATTCGGAGTAGAATCCTACCACTTGGGAGGCTAGGGCAGGAGGATTGCTGGGAGTTTGAGGCCATCCTTGGCTACAAAGTGAGTTCAAAGCCAGCCTGAGCTATAGATCAAGACTCTGTTTCAAAAAAGACAAAAAAAAAAAAGAAAAGAAAAAAACAAAAATTATCACCAGTAATCATAGCATATTGATTTGTTTTATTCTTAGACATACACCTGTGTATGTGTGTGCACATAGATATGTACGTATACATTTTTATAAAATTAGGATTATGTATAGAATCGTATTTTGTTTCTATCAGATTTAATGCCCTGGGAAAGTATTCATGGTGCAGTCTCAAAAAAATATTTTAATGACCACATTATATAAGTATGCCATAATTTGATATATTGTGTACTTTTCCAACTAGAACAGAGAATGAGTAGACTGTTTTACGGATCAGGGCAGGGACTCTCGGGCCAGACTGCCTGGATTTGTGTTTTAGCTGTATGACCTTGGGCACTTACCTTCTTTGCCTCAGTCTCTTCTGTAAATTTGAGACAAAATAATATCTCAAAGGTCATTATTAGGATGGGTCTATCTGCATAGGTGCCTAGAATAATGTCTTGCATGTATTATAATAGTATTTGGATTATTGTGGTGATGCTTATCATCATTGCATCCCTGAGTGTTTCTTTAGGCTACACCAGACATGTCACCATCTTCACTCTTCCCTTCAGAGGACAGCAGCCCACGAACACACACAGAAAAGCGCAAGACGAGCCAGTACTTCTCCAGCAAATACACCAGAGGAGGTAAACTTTCTGGGCAGAAGGTGAAGCTGTAAGTCTGTTTTGTGTGTTGTACAGTTCTGAGGCAGTGTGTTTATTTAGCTCTTAGCCCTCCTCGACGCAAAGCCTTTAAGAAGTGGACCCCACCTCGGTCACCTTTTAATCTTGTCCAAGAGACACTGTTCCATGATCCGTGGAAGCTCCTCATCGCAACAATATTTCTCAATCGGACCTCAGGTCTGTGGGTGACCCTCATCCATGTGTGTGATAAAGAAAAAGAACCCTGTGTTTTCACTGAGGGAGTTGAGGGTTATTTTGAGTCTGTGTGCCCTCAGCAAAGGCCTTCTTTCCCTCAGACTCTGCACCAGATGGCCTGCAGCAGCCCTGTCAGCAGTAAGGGGCACTCAACAGTTATTTCCTCCTTCACTTTAGCATTGGTCTTCATTGAAAGTCAGTTAATTAACACTTCTCTGCACTCTGTGCTGTATTGGAGCATTTCCTTTTCCACTGAGTGCCCTTTGTGTTCTGTGTGCTGCTTCCATACTGGTTACCTAGTGGTCTGATCATTTGAGACTGATTTCATACATGGCCGGTGTCTGTAATTTTAGCTGTTAGCCAAATGCCTGTTCTGTGTGAGTCTCTAACTCTGGAAGTAGCTGCTGGTTCAAATAGTGGCTTCTCCCCAGCGGTTAAACAAAGCACACCTCTACAAGAGCAGTATAAATAAGAAGCCCTGGCCTGAGTATAGCCTTCCGCCAGTCTACCATCCTGTGGCCTTTACACTTTCAGGTAAGATGGCGATCCCTGTGCTGTGGGAGTTTCTGGAGAAGTACCCCTCAGCTGAGGTGGCGAGAGCTGCAGACTGGAGAGACGTGTCTGAACTGCTGAAACCACTTGGCCTGTATGACCTCCGAGCCAAAACCATTATTAAGTTTTCAGGTATGCTTCTGATACCTGGGGAAAATCCAGCTGTCCTTATTTCAGAGCCACACCCTCACCTGTCAGGTCCTCAGATACCACATTAACAGGTGACACAGCTCACACACCTAAGGGATATAACAGTAGCCAACTTGCCCAGCTGCAGTTTCCCACTGACCTAGGCAGCCAGTCTCAGCCAGCCAGGGGTCAGAACTGAGAAAGAAGTTGGAAAGTGGAAAGCCCAGCTTTCCATGGATGTTACCTCTGAGGAGTGCACATAAAACCTTACAGGAACGGTGGCGGGGGTGGGGGATGGGGGGGTGCTTCTTGGAACCCAAAACAAAGTACAGCCATGGCTAAAGCTGTGTTGAGGCATCTTCATCACTTTCCTGTTGCCGAGATACAGCACAACTTGAGGAGAAGAATATTCTGGCTTAGGCCATAATCAGCTGACCCCCAGGGAGAATGCAGGGTATAAAACTGGGCATGGGAAGCAGAAGACTAAGGGTGGAACTGAGAGGAGTAAGCCCTGTAAGGCCAGACCCCGCATGAGGCCACCTCCCCCCCAGACCAGGGTCTACCTCCCAACAGTTCTTTATCGCTAAACTCCTTGTTGGTAGACCCATGATCTAATCACCACCCCCCCCAAACCCTGCCTAGGACCAGGTGAGGTTTTGTGGGGACATGTAGATATGGATCATGGCAAGGAGTGTTCTGTCCCTTTCTTTCTGTCCTGCCCCCATCACCATGTGGAGGGTGGTCTCCTCCCTTGGCCAGCCTCCCTGTGAAACGTGTATTCTCCAGATGAGTACCTGACAAAGCAATGGAAGTATCCAATTGAGCTTCATGGAATTGGCAAATACGGCAATGACTCCTACCGTATTTTTTGCGTCAATGAGTGGAAGCAGGTAGGCCCACTCCCAGTTGTGACACCTAGCACATTTGTCTTCGAGGCCAAAGAACAGTTCTACTCCCTGTTGTGAGCGTGGGGACTGGTATACCTCTCCTCAGCTGTGACTGCCTGAAGTGTCTGTCCTGGGGCTGGTTCTCCCCCCGCAGAGTATCCACTGACCTGAGCCCCCTTCAGCCTCTGGGCATCTGGACCTCTCTCCACAGAGCTGTGTGTTAACCCCAACTCCCTGTACACCAGAGTCTGTGAGCACTGATTTTCAGAGTGCTCTGTAAACTGAGCAATTACCTTGCTGTAAGATATATTTTAAACATTCCAGAATCCTGCAGGGTTAATGGTCATATATTCCATGTAATGTGATCCTAATAGCCTTCCCTGCCAAACCTTTGCAAACCAGTTTTTTTTTTTTGTTTGTTTTTTTTAAGGGAAGGGTCTCCAGGGACATGGTGTTTAGTTAGGATCACATTACTAGATCAGACTCGAAGTGATCTGCCTGTTTACAGCCTCCCAAGAGCTGGAATTACAGGTGCCCTCCACCATGTCCAGTTTCAATTGCTGTCTCAGCAAGCCCCAGGGGCAGAGCTGGCACAACAGGCCCAGGAATCAAACCCCTGGCCCCTGTACCTGTATGCAGACACTTTAATCCACTGAGCTATTTGTCCAGCCCACAAACCAATGTTTGAATGTATATTGTTAGCTGGCTAAGTCCTCTGACTATCACATTTCTTCCAGGTACACCCTGAAGATCACAAGCTCAACAAGTACCATGATTGGCTTTGGGAAAACTATGAAAAGCTGAGTCTGTCCTGAAGCCTGTGCCACTCCAGACTTTTGTCCTGTGCTTTGCCTTGTATCTTGGTCTCTGAGTTCCATGGAGCAGACCAGCCACCTTCCCCCAAGTCAGGTGTGAGTCTGGTGGCCGGTATGTGCTTCCTCAGCTCATGTGCCCATGGTGTTCTGTTACTAAAGGCATTAGAAGATTCTTTGAGATTTAAGTAATAGGGGCCTGTGGCTTAGCTCAGTTGCCTAAACACCTGCTCAAGCAAACATAGTCAGACACAGAGGACTGGGGTTCGATCCCCAGGTCCACAAGCCTCACCTCACCTGCCCTTAAGGCAGCCTGAGGGGGGGCGGGGAATCCTTAAATAATAGTATTAAAAATGCATGTGACTTTTCTGATACTGAAATTGGTGTAAAGGTAAAAGACTTTTCTTTTTTTTTTTTTTTGTCTTTTTGAGACAGGGTCTCACTATGCAGTTCAGGCTGGCCTTGAGCTCACTTTTGTAGCCCAGGCTGGTCTCGAACTTGCACCAATCCTCCTGCCTCAGCCTCCCAAGTGCTGGGATTACAGGTGTGCGCCACCACGCCCAGCTAGTAAAAGACTTATCTAAACTACCAGTAATGCAAAGCACATTTCTATCAGCCCTGCTAAAGATTATAGACTTCCAGTTCTTCCAATAGAAAATAATATTATTGTATACGATTTTACATGAATCACAGAATGTCATTTTTACAGCTATTATAATATTGTAATTCAAATATTGAGACTTGCCTCAGGATTACAAAATCCTAAATTATTCTTAATCACTGATCTCCATTTTAATGTATAATGTGAAAATAAAATTGTACCTCCTTCCCTCCAAAGCAGACAAACCCTTCATAAGGACCTAACCCATTTTTAATTTAATAAAATATATTCTTGGGGCCCGGCGGGATGGCTCAGTAGTCTAAAGCGCCTGCTTGGGAAAGCTTGGGCAGCTTCAGGGACCACGGTTCAATCCCCGGCACCACATGCTGTGCCAGCCCTGCCCTTGGGGCGGGCTGAGCTAGCCATAAAAATGAGTGAATAAAAAAACAAAGGTTCTGAAACAAGAAAAATAAATAAATAAAATTTAAAAAAAAAAAATAAAATAAAATAAAATATATTCTTAATCCATAGTGCAGTGTATACTTGTGATTCCAGCACTCAAAAAATTGAGGCAGGAGGATTGCCATCAGTTCTAGGCCAGCCTGGACTGTATAGTGAGACCCTGCCTAAAAATTTTTCTAAAAATGTAAAGTATGTTCTAACACACTTAATAACCAAGAGCTGTCTGTAGCACATGTTGAGAGAATCCACGCTGGGATTCTCAGGGGACCACTGAAAATTGAGTTTTTTGGTGGTGCTCATAAGAACGAAGCACAGAGTAAGCAAAGGCTTTATAGAGTGGATTGAATAAGAAATCAGTACAAAACTTTTTTACAAGCCTGCTTCCAGGGGCCAGGGAGCTAGCTCAGTAGAATAAGTGTTTGCCTGGCGAGCACAAGGTCCTGAGTTCAATCCTTGTTCTGAAAAAAAAAAAAAGAACATACTAGGATTGCTTTGGCATCTTGTATCCTTGGCAGCTACCCACGTCAGCCAGCACCCAGCTGAACATGTATTTACCTTAGGTTCTCTCCCTGGGTCTCTCATGGTGTAGGCCGTTTATATTACAGGTTTTATGACATTCTAGGTCAAGTACTGAAACACTTACCTTAGAACTCACCAAACAGAAAAATCCTAAATTATTAAGCCTTAATCACTTAGGGCCAGCCAGATAGCTCAGTGGACTAAAAAGCACCTGGTGGGGCAGAGCACAGCTTCTGGGGTTCTATCCCTGGCCTGCTGTGCTAGCCCCACCCCCAGGGCATTTTGAGACAATTTGAGATTGGGTGCATGGTGGTGTGCACCTGTAATCCCAGCACTTGGGAGGCTGAAAACAGAATCACTATGAGTCCAGTCTAGGTAGTGAGACCCTGTAGACCCTGCCCTAAATTCATTTAAAAAAAAAAATCATCAGTTCAAAGTTTTGTTTGAAAATTAAACCATACACTGGGTCTGGTGGTGCATACCGTAGTCCCAGTAAAGCAGGAGAATCACAGTTGGAGACAAGTCTGGGGTACATAGTTCAGGCCAGCGTGAACAACCTGAGTAATTAAAGGACAAATGAAGCTAGTGAGGACTCAGCAGTGGTTTCTTTTGGCAAGCAAGTGTTAGCTTTGAGAGCACAAGAAAGCTGGCCACAGCTGCCCTCCCCAAAACAAAGACCACTCCCATCGCTTTATTCAGCAAGCATCCCAGTAGCATTTTGCAAAAGGCAGAGCCTTGTGGAGACCCGCTAGAAGAATTCCCAGGTAATGATGGACAAGAGCAGAGACAGCAGGGCGCTGTTGTGCTGTAGCAGAGCGCCCAAGGCAGGGAGGAGAAGATAACACTGCATCTCAGGTTGGGTAGCTGACCCGGGTGGGTGTGTAGTGAGTGGCCTTCACAGGAGAGCTGTGTAAACAGCCCAAGTCTCCAGGATGGCCTGGCCCACAGCCCCTTGCCTTTCCTGATGTTTCCAGCGCCACCTGCCCCCGGTTCTAGAATTGATAGCGCTGTGCCTCGCGTGTACTATGGGCATTGGGGTCACGCCAAGGCACACGTGGAGCCTACCAGGCGAGTGTAACATCACCTTTGCGAATGCAGCGGGTTGTTGGGCTGGCACATGCACCACAGCTCCGTGTTTTTCTTTCAAACCCTGCCACAATGCGTGGCAGAATAGGGGTTTGATGTCAGAGGGATGGGTTCCACGCGCTGTGTTGTCGCTATTCCATGTCTGCGTCACCCGATACTCCACGCCCATTTCGTTGACTTATCTCCCAGAACACAGCCTCCGAGGTTACTCCAACTTGTCTAGCTGTCCTAAAGATTAGGACTGAATACTTTCCTGTGGTCCAGCATGGACCTTTCAAGCTTCACACTGCTGCACTTCCCTCCCAAGGCGCACTTGAGGGGAGGGTCTGTGCTTTGCACGAGAGAACTACAGCCTACAGGGTGGAGGTCTGCGGAATCCCACAGTCCAAACAAAACCTTGACCTCCAAACTCATAGATGATCTACAAACTTGGAGCGAGCAGGGTCCGTACCTACGTCCTCCACTTGTTGCACAGCAGTTCTCAGCCAATCAGCGTGTGGCGTCTGTAGCCACGGCAACCAGCTGAGTCTGCGCAGCACAGGCCCTGGTCTTGGGTACCCGCCAAGGACATGGGTGAATCCTATGAAGTCTATACCCGCCAGTGCTCGGCCCTGCTTGGTGAGTCCCAGGCCAGCCTGGCTACCAGACTCCCAGGACAGGCGAGGGGACCCCGGGGCGTAGCAAAATCTCTTTGTGCCGTTTCCTCTGGGCGAAGGGTTTCCAGGGAGTCAGGGCGGTCATGTGCTCTTCTGAGATGTCCACCACTGGCCCATTGTCTTGCAGCCACAGTGTCACTTCCAGATATTCCTCAGGGATATTAGAGAAAGGAGGAGGGGCGTGCCCATCTGTGTCCTCACGTTGGCTGAACCCCCACTAACCAGCGGCTTGGGGGCATTGGTAGAGGGGAAGCACTGCAGTCTCCGTGGTGATAGGCAGAGATGAAGGGATAATCAGAATTCAGTAACAAGCAGGATGCTGGTGACACCCAGGACTGAAAGGTGTACAAGTGCATCAGGTATGCAGGCCAGCTCCGCATCCCTAGAAAAGACCTTTACACAGCAGCTTACAGGATAAAAAGTAATTCTCAATGAAGAGGAGGCAATACTCAGAAAACTGCTGGCAGTATTCCTGGCAAGGTGCTAGGGAGGTCCAAAGGAAGGAAGTGCTAGATGGAGAAAAATGTTGTAAAGCATGGGATGGAAAAACAGGCGGAAGTGACAGGACAGGATTGGCAACAGCCTGGCATGGGAGATGAGGCCAAGGCTTTGGGCTGGAGCATGTAGTGGAGAAAGTGGATGTGTCACAGCCCTGGTCAGCATTCCTAGGGCCTCTCTGGTCAATGCCCAAGCCAGATGTACTGTGGCTGAGGAGGTGCAGGGACCTGGGAACTGCTTGGTCAGGAGTAGACATACAGCAATCACATGAAGCTTGGCTGGCAGCAAGGGGCAGTGGCAGGTGCAGGGAATTTTCTCTGGGGTGCAAAACATGTGGAGGTAGGCTGGGTGCTATACAGGAAGATGTGAATGTAGTGTTTGGCCAACACCAACTCAGGGTTTGCAGTCCTGTGCACTGTCCAAATAGAGCATTCTAGCAGAAACTGAAGGTGTCAAATGGGCACCAATCCCTGGGGCACTGGTATGGTTCCCAAGCAGACCAAGTCACTCGAGAATGTAGGGGGTGACTTAGCAAAGAGGAGAGCAGTGGTGCAGGCCTGGGAACCCCAGGGAAAGCAAGGGTCTAGAAATGGTGGGTGAGACTCATGGAAATGGAATTAGAATCCAAGACAGGAAGGTTTTTCAAGAAATAGTGGATGCCCACCACTAAGGAGGCTGAATCCAGCCTAAACTACCTAACAAGATCCTGATATTTTAAAAACGTATTTAGTACAGGGTCTCACTACACAGATTGGGCTTGTAGCAAACCTCCTGTTTTCAGCTTCCCAAGTGCTGGAATTACAGGTGGGCACCACCATGCCCAGTCTCAGTCACCATCTCAGTGCACCTTGGGGGCAGGACTGACAGGCTAGGCTCGAACCCTGGTCCCTGTGTCTGCCTAAGCAGATGCTTTAATCCGCTATCTGGCTGGCCCCTGATTTTTAAAATAGAGTCACTCTCACAGGCTGTCACCAAAAAAGGCATTGAGTGTTTTCTGGTGCAGTATAACCAAGTGTTTTCTAGGGTCAGAGTTAGGCATCTACAGTGTTAAGCAGAGAGCTCTGTGTCCCTGGGTCCAAGAGAAAAAAAGCTCACAAGCATTGTCATAGGAGGAACCCCTGATCTGAGCAGGGCAGGCAAGGCTGAACACTTGCTTCTCTCCCTGTCCTGGGAATTCTTGATCCACCCAGGCAAAAGACATTGTTGTTACCAGAACCACCTCACTTCCTGCCAGCTACTCAGGACAGAAGAGGGCTCTTCTAAGAGGATGACACCTGTACCAGACTGGCTGATAAGAACTCAGCTGGGGAGGCTTAGGGAATAGCATGGCCTTCAGGAGTACAGCAAACAGAAAAACTCAAAAGTGAAAGCCAGGAAGGGGCAGGAAAGAATCAGAGTTAAGGGAAGAGGAGCAGAGTGGGGGAGAGGGCACAGACCTAGGCCATGAGGGAGGCAGGGCTCATTCTAAGAGCTCTGAGAAGCCACTAAATGACTACAAATGTGTGGTGACAAGGTAAATTTCACATTTGAAGACTTATAGCCAGGAACAGAACATCACACTAGGCATGATGGCATGTTTTTGTGATCCTAGCACTCCAGGCTGAGGCAGGAGGATCATTGGGAGTTTTAGGTTATAATAATGGGTTCAAAGCCAACCTGAACTACATAGCAACATCCTGTCTAAAAACAAAAGAATGTAAAATGAACATAGGCTGAGGGTTTAGCAGGGCCCCGTGGATACAGCAAGTCCAGAAAATAGCACAGCTTATATGAGAGCCCCTGTTTGGAGTTCAACCAGGCATCTGACATGATGCCAGCTTGATTCCCACCAACCTATCTCCTTCACACACAGTGTCACAGTACTCTCAATGTACAGGGATATTTAGAGATCCTAAGGTTCCCCCAAAGTACAGCATACCTTGTGCACTGACTTCCCAACCTCACAAAACCCACCCATCCCCCAAGAGAACTTTGTTGCTCTGTTGGCCCTCTTGACCCATCCAGTGTACTGTGGCCAGCTCCCAGCCTTCACTTGGCTTATACTCTACACAGTGCTATTGCTGCTGACATGGAGACTCAGTGCTGTGTCACCTGTGGGCATAGGAAGGCATGTCACAGGCAGGTATACAGAGGGGCCACTCCTGGAACAAGGGACCCTGAGAAGAACACAAGGTACTATGAGGCAGGGGTTGACATGGGAACTTGTGTCTCATGTCAGGGTCATCTGTGGGCCTTCAGGGGTTTTAAGCAGGGGAATTTTAGTTTTAGGATGAAAAGGAAAGTGGTATTTTCACTAGCAATACTATGTCTCTTGTTTTAAAACCACTTTCATTGTTTTGGTGTTTTGAGAAAGGCTTTCACTGTGTAGTCCAGGCAGGCCTTGAACGCACTCTGAAGCACAAGTTGGCTTCAAATTCTCAGTGATCCTCCTGTCTTAGCCTCATAGTACAGGCATTATAGGTGTGTATGCCACATGCCCAGCTATCAGTAGCACATTTCTTTTTTCCTTTTTAACTTATGCACTTGGTACAGGGTCTCACTATGCAGCTCAAACTCATAGCGATCCTCCTGTTTCAGCCACTTTAGTGCTGGGATTAAAGGCATGCACCACCATCCCCAGTTTCAATGGCCAGCTCAGTTCGGGTCCAGCGCAACATGTGGTCCTGCGGGTTGAACCTTGTGCTTTATCTCCCTGGCCCAGCACATTTCTTATATACAAAGTCACTCTAATAATATGATTGATTCTAAGTATCTCCACTGCCCATTAGGGAGGGCCCTTCATAATGCCCGTGTTTCAGATGAAGAACTGAGATAGAGGGGAAAATGACTTGAGCCAGCACATGCACCCAGGGAGCTGCAGGCCTGGACACATGGTACAGCCCTCTAGTCCCAAAGCCTCTACACTCTGAGCACAGGGCTGCCTCAGTGATCAGACCAAATTCCTCTGATTGCTGGTAAGAGTCCTAGGGAGCTGGGCATGGTGGCACACGCCTGTAATCCTAGCACTTGGGAGGCTGAGGCAGGAGGATCCATGTGAGTTCAAGACCAGCCTGGGTGACAAAAGTGAGCTCAAGACCAGCCTGAACTGCATAGGGAGACCCTGTCTCAAAAAGACAAAAAAAAGAGTCCTAGGAGATGGGCTGGGGAGGTAGCTCAGTGGTAGAGCTCTTTATGTATTTGGTACAGGTTCTTGCTATGCAGCTCAGACTCAGTGATTCTCCTGTCTCAGCCTCCTTAGTGCTGGGATTACAGGCATGCATCACCATGCCATTTTGATGACTGGCTGAGTTCAAGGCTAGCACAAGGCCCTGGATTTTTTTTTTTTTTTTGAGATGGGGTCTCACTGTGCAGTTCAGTCTGGTCTTGAGTTCACTTTTATAGCTAGCCCAGGCTGGTCTCGAACTTACAGTGATCCTCCTGCCTCAGCCTCCCAAGTGCTGGGATCACAGGCATGCACCACCACACCCAGCTAAGGCCCTGGATTCTACCAAGCACTGAAAAAAAAAAAAAAG